>ML099926.1:87732-128250 GCA_003697995.1 Taxidea taxus jeffersonii | reverse complement strand
GGATCATGACCTGAGCCGAAGGCAGAGGCTTTAACCCACTGAGCCACCCAGGCGCCTCTAAAATCTTTTTTTAAAAACTGGTTTATATATAGGGGTAGCATTGATTGGGAAAGGGGGATTACCTTGAAGGTTATCTCTATATGAATATTAAAAATAAAATAAAATAAATAGAAAAGTAAAAGGAAAACACAGGTATACATATCAAAAAAGTTCAGGTTAAAAGGGTATTATGGAATTTGATGTACTGAGCATCTCATTGTGATGGTAAATAGGTTAAAAAGTTATACAAAAGAATGAAAAGAACGAGAATAGTGGGAACGAATTAAAAATAAAAGTTGTATCTCTGAAGTAGTGGTGGTTGTCTTTTTGTTTGTTTGTTTGTTTGTTTGTTTCTGGCTGGCTTTCTGGGGGAGGGGCCTGCCTAGTGGGTTTTCAGGGAGTCTTGCTTAAGTTAAGTCCTCCTGCCCCCATCAAGGGGCTGGGCTCTGAGGAAACCGGTTTTTCAGGCTTTTGTTCTCTGGAGGTTTTTTGGTTTGTTTGTTTTTTTCTCTCTTTGGCGGCTTTTGGCAGTTCCTTGGAGGTTTAGAGGAAAGCAAACTGCACCCAGACCTCCCTCTCAAAGAGAAGCCTCAGTCTGTTCCCCTCTGGGTGCTCCAGAGCACATAAATTCCCCCTCGGCCACTGGCAGAGCACGTCCCCAGTCACGGTCTCTGGGGTCACAGGAACTCCCATTTGTATCCCAAACCACAAGAAATCCTAGCCACCTCTGTCTGGGCAGGTCCAGACCGCCGGAGAAGTCCCAACCAGAGATAGCGCACTGGGATTTTCCCGCTGGCCGGGACTGGGAGTGCTCAGACTCTCCGGTCCGAGAGCGCCAGCTGCCGCCTGCACGCACCGCTCTCAGGGAGGGTGTGGGGGGCGACTCAGACTCTGGCAGCGCGGCGCGCGCAAGGAGAGTGCAAAAGGCTGTGGCTCGGCCAGCTGGCGTCCACCCCAGACTCCCTCAAGGGCGCCTCCACCCAGACGCTCTCAGGGACCAAGACGCCTGTGGCTCAGGGACCAAGACCTGGCTTCTTCGCTGCATTCTCTGGTTCAGCGCCAGCGGTGGCCATCCTGGGTCCATGGGCTTAAGTCCCTGTCCCTAACCGCCCAATTCCACCAATTTCCCCTTAATATCTTTTGCTCTTTTTGAGTCTTTCAAGCAGACTCCAAGTTGATGCTGGTCCCCAATCGCAGGGCACTCTCGCATTGGGGTATTACTTTTCAATGGGTCGCTTCTGGTGGCTCCCTCCCCCCTTTTGTTTATCTTCCGACATCAGTCCAATGTTCCCACTCTGTTTTACCTGCCCACTGGCGTCTTCTTCCCCCATAGAGATCCAGAAGTGCATATTCTAATCTCAGGCTGATTTCATGGGTGATCAGTTTTTTGGTAGATAATCAACTCACTTTAGGGGACAGGTTGAAACAGCGCCTCCTACTTCTCTGCCATCTTGTCTCCCCAGCTAATAATCCCCTATATTTTATTTATTTGACACAGAGAGAGAGCAACAGAGGGAGGGGGAGAAACAGACTCCCCCGTGAGCAGGGAGACTGACAGGGGACTTGATCCCAGGATCCTGGGATTGTGACCTGAGCCAAAGGCAGACACTTAACTGACTGAGACACCCAGCTGCCTCTCATTCCTTTTTAAAATTCTGTCTCTTTGGGACGCCTGGGATCGAAGTCCCACATCGGGCTCCTTGCTCGGCAGGGAGCCTGCTTCTCCCTCTGCCTCTGCCTGTGCTCGTTCCCTCTCGCTTTCTCTCTGACAAATAAATAAATTAAAAAAAATTCTGTCTCTTTACCAATATTCTCTATTTGGTAAGATACAGTTATTAAACTTCCCTTTAGTTCTTGATACGTGGTTTCCTTTAGTTCCTTGAACATATTTATACTAGTGATTAAAAATCTTTGTCTAGGGGTGCCTGGGTGGCTCAGTGGGTTAAAGCCCCTGCCTTAGGCTCTGGTCATGATCCCAGGGTCCTGGGATCGAGCCCCACATCAGGCTCTCTGCTCAGCGGGGAGCCTGCTCCCCCCACCCCCACCTGCCTGCCTCTCTGCCTACTTGAGATCTCTGTCCGTCAAATAAATAAATAAAATCTTAAAAAAAAAATCTTGGTCTAGTGCAGCCTGATATCTGGGCTTCCTCAGGGATATGTTCTTTTTTTTTTTTTAATTTTATTTTTATTTATTTGTTAGAGAGAGAGAGACGAGCACAGGCAGACAGAGAGGCAGGCAGAGGCAGAGGGAGAGTGAGAAGCAGGCTCCCTGCCGAGCAAGGAGCCCGATGTGGGACTGGATCCAGGACGCTGGGATCATGACCTGAGCCAAAGGCAGCCGCCTAACCAACTGAGCTACCCAGATGTCCCAATACATTCTATTTATAGCTTATTTTTTGCCTATGTATGGTCCATACTTTCTAGTTTCTTTGCAATTTTTAAATCTGGACATTTAAAATAATGTGGAATTCAGATTCTTTCCTCCCTGGGCTTTGTTGTGGCTGCTATTTGTTGGTTTTGTTTCTGCTATTCATTTAGTGACTTTTATGAAGGAATTCTGTGAAGTCTGTGTTTTTTTAAAGATTTTATTTATTTAGGGGCGCCTGGGTGGCTTAGTCATCAAGGGTGTGCCTTCAGCTCAGGTCATGATCCCAGAGTCATGGGATCAAGCCCCGCATTGGGCTCCCTGCTCCACAGGAAGCCTGTTCTCCCTCTCCCTCTCCCCCTGCTTGTGTTCCCTCTCTCACTGTGTCTCTCTCTGTCAAATAAAGAAGCAAAATATTTTTTAAAAGATTTTATGTATTGGGGCACCTGGGTGGCTCAGTCGTTAAGCGTCTGCCTTCAGCTCGGGTCATGATCCCAGCGTCCTGGGATGGAGCCCCACATTGGGCTGCTTGCTCAGCGGGAAGCCTGCTTCTCCCTCTCTCACTGTGCCTCTCTCTCTGATGAATAAATAAATAAAATATTAAAAAAAAGATTTTATGTATTTTTTGAGAGAGAGAGAGAGAGAGCACAAGGTGGGGGAGGGTCAGAGGGTGATGCAGATTTCCCACAGTATATATCTATATGTACACACATATAGATATATACACACATATATATACACACACAATGGAATACTATTTAGCCTTAAAAAGAAGGAAGTACTGGCGTATGCTACAGCATGGATGAACCTTGAAGACATAATGCTAAGTGAAATAAGTCAATCATGAAAAGACAAATATTGTATGATCCCAGTCTTACGAGAGTAGTCAAATTCATAGAAACACAAAGTCAAATGGTGGTTTCCAGGGTCTGGGGGGAGGAGGGAGGGAATGGGGACTTGTTGTTTCAGAGAACTGTTTCCTAACAATGAGAAAATACTAAACACCACTGAACGGTACACTTAAAAATGCTTAAGATGGTAAATTTACATTATGTGTATTTTACAATTAAAAGTACATGAACATTTACTCTGTGCCTGGCATTCTTTTTTTTTAAAAGATTTTATTTATTTATTTGACATAGAGACACAGCGAGAGAGGGAACACAAGCAGAGGGAGTGGGAGAGGGAAAAGCAGGCTTCCTGCCAAGCAGGGAACCCGATGCTGGGCTCGATCCCAGGACCCTGGGACCATGACCTGGGCCCAAGGCAGAGGCTTTAACCCACTGAGCCACCCAGGGGCCCCATGGCATTCTTTTTTTAAAGATTTTATTTATTTATTTGACAAAGAGAGAGACAGCAAGAGAGGGAACACAAGTAGGGGGAGTGGGAGAGGGAGAGGGAGAAACACGCTTTCCACCAAGCAGGGAGCCTGATGCGGGGCTGGATCCCAGGACTCTGGGATCATGACCTGATCCCGAGGCAGAGGCTTAACGACTGGGCCGCCCAGGCGCCCCAGGTGCCTGGCATTCTTTGGATACCCAGTGTCTGCGTATAGTGGGTGCTCCTCATCTTTCCCTCTCCGCCACATTTGGCAGCTGACACATCATCACCTTCTTGAAGTGCTTTTTCACTTGACTTCCAGGAATCCCTTCTCGGTTCTGTTCCTGCCTCACTGGCTGCTCCTACTGGGTCTTTTGTGGGCTCCTGCTCATTGCCCTGACTTCTGTACCTTGGGAATGCCCGAGGGCTTAGGACTCTGACCTCATCTGCACTCACTCCCTAGGGTATCTTCTCTAGTTTCATGCTTTAAATAACACTGATATTCTGGCTGCTCCTATATGTGTATCTCCCTCCAGCCTGTAGCTCTCTCCTGATCTTCAGTCATCTCCAACTACCTACACAACATCTCTGCATGATTATCTCATAAGCATTTCAGACTCCAGAAAAACAAAACCAAACTCCCAAGTTCCCTTCTCAAATCTGCTTCTCCAGCTGACTCCCAGGTGAATTAAAGCCTTTTGACTCATTCTTAACTCCTATCTTTCTCACACCCTATATCCAATCCAACATGTCCCTTCAGCTCTACCTTCAAAATAATTCCAGAATGCATCTTATCTCTTCCACTGATCAGTATCCAAGCCACCAGAAACCATTGTCTGATTCACTGTAATAGCCTCCTAACTGCCCTCCTTGCTTACCTTTTCCCTGCTCTCCCTTGGTCTTCACATAACAGGCAATGCTCTTTGAAAAGGCAAGTCTGGGGACGCCTGGGTGGCTCAGTTGGTTAAGCAGCTGCCTTCGGCTCAGGTCATGATCCCAGCATCCTGGGATCGCTTCCCACATCGGGCTCCTCGCTCGGCAGGGAGTCTGCTTCTCCCTCTGCCTGCCTCTCTGTCTACCTGTGCTCGTTCGCTCTCCCTCCCCGTTTCTCTGACAAATAAATAAATAAAATCTTGAAAAGGCAAGTCTGGTCATGTCTCTGTCCTCACCTCCAAACTCCCCAGTGGCTCCCAGTCTCACTCAGAACAGGAGCCAAAGCCTTCATTTTTTTTTTAAATTTTGACCTATGAAGCCTACCATGATCTGCTCCTGACCCCATAACTCTGTGACCTCCTCTCTCAAGCTGTATCCTTGCTGTTCCTTTTGCCTACACTGCTCTCCCCCAAATTTCCATATGACTCATTCCCTCTCTTCAGGTCTCTGCTCAAATGCCGCCTTATCACGAAAGCTTCTCTGACCACCCCAAATAAAGTAGCAACCCCTACCTCTACCCCAGCTCTTCCTATCTCCTAATCCTTTTTCCCTCCATTAGCAGTTAAGTACATGTTCATCAACTTACTCCTTAGAGGACAAGGATATCGTTCTGCTTCCAGTTCTATTCCCAGCATTTCATACAGTGTGCCTGATGTGTTGTAGGGATTTAATAAATGAATGACTGAATGTTCAATGATTCGTTGTGAAATGGAGGCCCGTGGAAATCAAGATGCTACTTTTCAAAACACCAGAGTAAAACTTAAACAATTCTTCAAGCCACAAACAATCCATTTTCCAGCATGCATTAAAGAGAAAGATGAATTGAGTGAGACACACTCACAAAAGAAGAGGAAATGTTCAAGGAGAGACTCTTAATATTAAAGTTGGCCCAACTGGATCCAAGCAGTCATGTTAGCTTCAAGATCCATGCTTTGAACAAGATTTTGACGGAGATGTTAAGTACTTAAAACTTGTTCCCACAAGTCTGGAATGCCTAAACATTCATCCAAGTTTGGATTTCTTCATCAGGTTACTTGGTCATTGAAACTTGATCCTTTTGATCCTGAAACCCTTCCTCATAACAACTTTGTATGACAGGAATGTGCATCATTCTTCACTCTCTGGTGACTGATTAACACACAGCATTAAGTAAATAAACAGACCACTGGTTTGAGAAGCAAACTGAAGGGGATTTAAACACTTAGTAACCCATCTTCATTCAAATAAGATGTAAAGCCCTATTTGCTTCAGTGCAAAGGTGAGATTAAACATTCATTGTGGAGGTGAAAATGGGTTGATGCCTTTATAACCAGAAAGTTTAACAGCTTTGATTAACAGTTCTAAGTGTGGTCTGGGATCTCTGATGGAGGTCCTTGAGAATCTTTCAAGGGGTCTGGAGGTCAGCAGTGTTTTCATGATACTAAGACATTATTTGCCTTCTTCAAACTCATTCTCTCACAAATGCATAGTAGAGTTTTTGGAAGGACATCAAATATGTGATATCACAAGAGATTGAACTCAGGAACATATATGAGAGTCTAGCTGTTTCCTATTAAACCAGACATTAAAGAGATTTGCAGACATGTAAAACGAAGCCATTCTTCTCACTAAATATTTTTTGTTCTGTTTTGGAAAATGCTGTTTATGTTAACACGTGATTTTTATTTTTATAAAGATTTTATTTATTTATTTGACAGAGAGACACATAGTGAGAGAGGGAACACAAGCAGGGGGAGTGGGAGAGAGAGAAAGCAGGCTTCCCCCAAGCAGGGAGCCCGATGCGGAACTCAATCCCAGGCCCCCAGGATCATGACCCAAGCCAAAGGCAAATGCTTAACGAAGGAGCCATCCAAGCGCCCCAACACGTGACTTTTAAAAAGGATGACAGTTCAGGGCACCTGGGTGGCTCATTCGGTTAAGATTATGCCTTTGGCTCAGGTCATGATTCTGGGATCCTGAGATGGAGCCCAGCAGCATGAGGCTCCCTGCTTCTTCCTCTGCCTGCCGTTCCACCTGCTTGGGCTTCCTCTCTCTCTCTGTCAAATAAATAAATAAAATCTTAAAAAAAGAAACAAAACCCCAAAACTAAAAAGGATGACAAATCTTTAAGAATGTAGCTTTTGGGGGAGCTCCGAGCCCATTTTCCTCCCTCCATCCTGTTAGGCTGCTGGTTTTCACTGGTATGATGGAGTGGGGTAGGAGGACAGGAATAAAGCCATTAAAATGTTACAAAGCTCATCCTTACCAAGATTCAGACACTTTTCTTGAATAAATGCTCTTCAGATTGTTTCAAGCTAATGTCTACATTGGCTAATTGTCTACAACTCCCAGAAAGTTAATGTGGATCTTCTTTTGCTATTGTTGTTGGCCAGGGTTTTCACTACTTGTAAGGAGGAATGGATTTGGGGGTTCCTTACTCTACCATTCAGAAAGTGCTACCCTCTTTTATTTATTTTTTTAAGATTTTATTTATTTACTTTGAGAGAGAGTGAGTAAGAGAAAGCATGAGAGGGGAGAAGGTCAGAGGGTAGAAGCAGAGTCCCTGTGGAGCTGGGAGCCCGATGTGGGACTCAATACCAGGACTCCAGGATCATGACCTGAGCCAAAGGCAGTCACTTACCCGACTGAGCCACCCAGGCACCCTGTGCTATCCTCTTTTAAACATATTGCCCTACTGTCTTCTTGTTTGCATTGTTGCTAATGTGAATCTGATGTCATTTTCCTCCCTTATGTAATACCTCTTATTTCTCTGGCTGCTTTTAGGATTTTCTCTGTTATTATTGGAGTAATTTCATTACAGTGTGCCTTTGTGTAATATTTTCCATGTTTCTTATAGTGGAGTTCTTTGAACTTCTTGGATCTGCGGGTTTATATTTTTCACTACTTTTGGGAGGTTTTTTTTCCAGTGTTCCAACATTCATTGTTTATGCACCACACCCTTAGGACATTATTTCTTCACATATTTTTTCTGTCCCCCGTCCTCTTCTTTGGGGATTCTATTTCCCTGCATATAAGGCCATTTGAACTTGTCCCATAGCTTATTTATGCCCTCTTTATTTATTTAGAATTCTTTATTTTTATTTTTTAAAGACTTTATTTATTTGAGAGAGAGAAAGAGAGAGAGCACAAGCAAGAGGAGCAGCAGGCAGAGGGAGAGGGAGAAGCAGGCTCCCTGCTGAGCAGGGAGCCCAATTCGGGGCTTGATCCCAGGACCCCAGGATCATGACCTGAGCCAAAGGCCGACATGTAACCAACTGAGCCATCCAGGCACCCCTAGATTCTTTATTTTTTCTGTTCCATTTTGTTAGTTTCTTTGCTATGACTTCAAGTCACCCATGTTTTCCTTCTGATATGTCTAGTCATTAATCCTATTCAGTGTATTTTTCTGTAATTCACATACCACATAATTCATTTAGTGTACAATTCTCTTAGTATACTGTTGTGCAACCACTACCGCAATCAGTTTTAGAACATTTTCATCCCCGCAAAAAGAAATCCCATACCCCTTAGCAATCAGTGCCCTTTTCTTTTTTTTTTTTTTAAAGATTTTATTTATTTATTTGTCAGAGAGAGTGAGCACAGGCAGACAGAGTGGCAGGCAGAGGCAGAGGGAGAAGCAGGCTCCCTACAGAGCAAAGAGCCCGATGTGGGACTCGATCCCAGGACACTGGGATCATGACCCGAGCCGAAGGCAGCTGCTTAAACAACTGAGCCACCCAGGCGTCCCAGTGCCCTTTTCATCCCAATCAATGCCCCACCCCTGCCCCCATGCCCCCTTCGCTGCTTCCATTAGCCCTAGGCAACCACTAATCTATTTTCAGTCTCTATGGACTTACTTGTTTGGGACATTTCATAAATGGAAACACACAATATGAGGTTCTTTGTCGACTGGCTTCTTTCACTTAGCAAACTATTTTCAAGGTTTTTTCATGTTGCGGTATGTACCTCCTGCTTCTTTTTATGCCTGGTCATGTTTGTTTGGAAAACAGACATCATAAATCTTACTTTTTTAGGGCCTGTATTTTTTTTAAGATTTCACTTATTTATTTGAGATAAAGAGAGCACAAGCAGGGAGTGGGTAGGGGAGAAAGGAGAGGGAGAGGCAGATTCCCTGCTGTGAGCAGGGAGCCCAACATGGGGCTCCACCCCAGGACCTTGCGATCAAGACCTGAGCCTAAGGCAGATACTTAACCAACTGAGCCACCCAGGCGCCCAGAGAGATCTGTTTGGATGTGTTAAGTCTGACATACTTTATGAGACTCCACAGGAAGATGTCAAACAGGCCACAACACACCTAAGTCTGACATTCAGCAAAAAGGTCTAGGCTAGAGGCCTAAATTAGTGGATCTCCCAAATATTTGCAATAATTAAGGCTATGAGACAAAATGAAGTCACCTAGGGAAAGAATATTGCCTAAAAAAGCAAGGGGGCCAGAGTCATACCCAAGGATACTCTAATATTTGGGAATCAGATAAAGGTGGAAGAGTAGTAAGAAATATAGAAGAGTGATGGACATTGGGGAGGGTATGTGCTATGGTGAGTGCTGTGAATTGTGTAAGCCTGACGATTCACAGACCTGTACCCCTGAAACAAATAATAGATTATATGTTCATAATAATAATAATAATAATAAAAGAAATGTAGGAGAAAAACCAAGAGAGTGAGAGTAAGAAACTGGAATGCACCAGGCCGTCACAGGAGAGGGTGACTGGCCGTAGGGAAGTGACTGCTGGTTTGACAGGATTATTATTGACAGGTGATCTGGTTAAGAGCAATCTCAGAGACATGGGAGAGGCAAGACCCAAACTGAATTAAGTTAAATATGGCCTGGGACAAGAGAAAGTAGAGACTGAAGAAAGCCAGAAAATTGGCTTTGCCAAGGATCATAGTAGTGGAGTCACGCCTAGGACAGGATATGGAGACCAAATTCACAGTATGCTGACATCATACATAAAACCACCTAGATGGCCATCAGTAAGAGAAGAGTTGAACAATGCTACATTTATTCCATGGAATGCCATGAATCAGTTAAAAAGTTGTGATGCCCGGGTGCCTCAGTTGATTAGGCAATGATCTTGGGGATCTGCTGCCTTCGGCTCAGGTCATGATCCCAGAATCCTGGGAACGAGTCCTGCATTGGGCTCCTTGCTCAGCGGGGAGCCTGTTTCTCTCTCTGCCTTGCCTGCCACTCTGCATGCTTGTGCTCGAGCTCGCTCTCTCTCTGACAAATAAATCTCTTTTAAAAAAAGTTGGAACTAAGGGACGCCTGGGTGGCTCAGTTGGTTAAGCAGCTGCCTTCGGCTCAGGTCATGATCCCAGTGTCCTGGGATCGAGTCCCACATCGGGCTCTTTGCTCTGTAGGGAACCTGCTTCTCCCTCTGCCTCTGCCTGCCACTCTGTCTGCCTGTGCTCCTTCGCTCTCTCTGACAAATAAATAAATAAAATCTTAAAAAAAAAAAAAAGTTGGAACTGAAACAGATATCCATTATATATTAACAGAAACTTTAAAAAGCATCAAAGCAATACTTGAGAGAAAGTAAAGCATGGGTAGACGGTATCAACGTCAACGCCCTGATTGTAACATTTTACCATCATTTACACGTTAATGTAAATGCGGGAAATGTAATGTAATGCGGGAAACCCTTAAAAGTACATCTGATTTCTCTGTATTATTTCTCAAAACTATGTGTGAATCCAGTTACCTCCAAAGTTAGAAACTGAATTAAAAAGTATTTCCAGGGGCACCTGGGTGGCTCAGTGGGTTAAAGCCTCTGCCTTCAGCTCAGGTCATGATCCCAGGGTTCACGGATCTAGCCCCACGTCGGGCTCTCTGCTCAGCAGGGAGCCTGCTTCCTCCTCTCTCTGCCTGCCTCTCTGCCTACTTGTGATCTCTGTCAAATAAATAAAATATTTTAAAAAAATACAAAGTATTTCCAGTATGCACACCATCAGGCTTTTTTTTCCGCAGTAAGCACGTATACCTCTCCCCATTAAAACCTCATTTTTCATTCTGTAAACAAAACCAAGCGAGGGGAGGGGCTGGCTTTCCTTGAGCAAAAGGAGTTTCAGCTTTCAAGGTCTCCAGGTCTGCGCCCGCCTCCCGCCTCCCCCCACTCGCCTCTCTAGAAATCCGGGAGGACTAGTATTTCCAACAAGAAAGGCCACTCTAGCCCAGCTCGGAGGCCCGAGTCTTGTTATCCCAGAAAGTTAACGCCTCTCGCTCTCAGAGCAGGAGCGAGCTGGGGAATGGTCGGCCCTATTCCGCTCAGCGACGCCAAGTCTCTGTCGCCCACCCGCCTCGGCTCCCTCAGACAGCCAGGCCCTCGCACAGCCTCGCCGGGGGATGCAGCTCTGGCTCGCGTTGCTCCAAAGGCCTGGAAACCGGGTGAGCAAGGTTGCAGCCGCGTTTTCCGGCGGGGATGAGTCACTTCCGGTTACAGACTCCCTCCCCCCGGAAGTGAGACCTGATGTAAACACCGGAGCCGGGTGTCAGGGCCGGGGAGGTCAGAAAACCGGGCCGCGGGCGGCACCGACAGCAGGGGTTGGGATCGGGAACATACGGAGGTCAGGTCAGTGCAGGCAGCGGGGAACTGGGGCATGAACCCAGAGTTGGTTGGAGTCTGGGGGAGGGTTGGGGCGGGAGGGGCCCTTGGACAGAGATCTTGGTAGATGGGGGCGCGGCTCGACAGGAAGCTTAAGTGGGCGCCTGGGTTGGAAGGAGTATAAGGGCGGTCTTGGACTTGAGGAAGTGGAGGGAAGTGAGGCATCCCGGGGCAGGGTTCTTGAGTGGCAAAGATCTTTGGAATGGGGGTCCAAAAAGGGGTCTTGGAAGGTGGGGCTGTCCAAAGAATGAGTCTTTGGAGACAGAGGCAGTCCAGTGGAGGTGGTACAAACTGGGGGGAAGGTAGGTTTGAGCTCGTGGAGGATGGGGAGGGCGTGTGCTTAGGCAGAGATCTTGAGGGAGATGGGGATTTGAAGGCTGTATTGGTGCTCTAGGACAGGAATCTTAGAGGGGTCTGGGGCAGGTGTCTCGGTGGGGTTGAGCTGTGCCAGGTATGGATTTGGGGAGGTGTGTCCTGGGCAAATCTTGATGGGGGAAGGGTTGCCCTGAGGCAGGGTGTTTGGGGAAGAGGATGGAGAATCTGGAGGAGGAATGTAAGGGGAATGGGATTCCTGGGAGTAGGTTCAAGCCAGTCAGTGTTGGAGTCAGGGACAGAAAAGCACACAGGAGGGGATGTCCCGGGGTGTGTGATTTGGAGTGATAGGGAAATCTGATGTAGGGTCGTTAGGGCATAAGGAGGTCTGGGAGGACATCCAGGCTGGCCCTCGTCAGGCAGAAATTAGCATGGCACGAGAAGGGGTCATCTGGAGCAAGGCATGGGGTCCCCAAGGGGTGGAGAAGCCTGGGAGGAGGTAAGGTGTGAGAGGACTCTGAGATGGTGAAATAGGTTGGGAGCCTCAGAAAGGCATGGGGAGGGGAAGCCTGTGGGTGGTGGGCCAAACATGGCAAGTCTCAGGGCCAGGTCAGGGAGGTGCGGGGTCCTAGCCCCTTTCTCTTGTTTATTGACAGGTGGAGTTGGATGGTAGGTCCAGGTGTGCAGATGAGAAGCGAATGGGGGGTGGTTGCAGGCCATGTGGAGCATTAGGGCCAGGGTTGGCTGGCGGTGGGGAGGAGGTATCACTAGGGCATCCTCTACCCCATTACTTCCTGGCCCACAGTGAGGGCCATGGAGTAAGAAGGAGGTGGGGAGTCCAGCCAAGTCAAGGTGGGCCTGGAGCTGGGGTCAACCAAGTGTGAGAAGATGGAGGAGTTCCTGCCATGCCCTTTGGGGTCTCGGGAGCATAGAGTGGAGACCCCAGAACTATCCCCCAGTTTTGTTGTCTTTGTAGTCCCGCTAGAGGCAATAAGTAGCATAGGAGGATGAAGAAGAAATCATTTGGGGACAGGAGTTCTAGGACTTGGAGGGCAAACACCAGACTTCCCAACTCTACCCCCATTTGTGTTCAGGGAAGCAATCCTGGACCATGACTCAGCAGCCGCTTCGAGGAGTGACCAGTCTACGTTTCAACCAAGACCAAAGTGAGATAGGCTCATGCTTTCACCCTTGTGGTTGGGAGGGAGGAAGGGAAAGAATGGTCAGAGGTGGGTGTTAAGCCCCTAGCTTCCACCTGGGCATCAGCCGAGGCAGCCCGAATTTCCCCCTTCCACCAGGCTGCTTTTGCTGTGCTATGGAGACCGGTGTGCGCATCTACAATGTGGAGCCATTGATGGAGAAGGGGCATCTGGGTGAGCTGTTGGCAGGGGAGGGGCAGTGGGCAGAAGGGATGGGCCGGGCGTTGGCTCCCACCCCTTCTGACACCCTGGTCCTTGTCCAGACCATGAGCAGGTGGGCAGCATGGGCCTGGTGGAAATGCTGCACCGCTCCAACCTGCTGGCCCTAGTGGGTGGTGGTAGCAGCCCCAAGTTCTCAGAGATCTCAGGTAAGTGCCTTCATCCCCTCCTGCCCTTGGCCCCGACTCTCTGGAATCCTGGCTTCCTCCAGGCAGCCCCCAAAGCATGGGCAGATGAAGATGTTAGAGCACCTCAGAGTCACACAGTGAGGCCTACTGCTCGGAAGTCATGGAGCTCATTGCTTGAGAAGCTTGGTGTTTTGCTTTTGCTTAACACTTACTGAATGCCTTATGTATGCTTTATCCTTCCCTCCAGAGCATTTGCTGTGAGCGTGATACTGTTCTAAGAACTTTACAGATACTAACTCATTTAATCTTCACAGTACCTCTGTGGAGCAGGAAGTATTGTTATCCCCATTTTTTAAATGAGGAAACTGAGGTCCAGAGTGGTCAGGGGACTTTTCCAAAGTCACAGAACCAATAGGTCTTAAAATCTTGGAGATATCTCAGCTGTGCCCTCGTGCTTTGGGCCTCACGAGCCATCTTGCTTTAAGGCTTTTTGCTGATCCCCTTGGGACATGGCAGGAGAGGCTCTAGGCGAGTCACAGAACCTTAGGATTTATCTTGCAAGTCTCCTAGGGGTATGGACTGGGAGCCTGGAGGCAGAGCTAGTTACTGATGGGAAGTTCC
Organism: Taxidea taxus jeffersonii; assembly: GCA_003697995.1. Taxonomy (NCBI): domain Eukaryota; kingdom Metazoa; phylum Chordata; class Mammalia; order Carnivora; family Mustelidae; genus Taxidea; species Taxidea taxus. The sequence goes on along the minus strand of ML099926.1, from coordinate 114,513 downwards.
AGGCCTGGGTGTGAGTCCCTGCTTGGTTGCTGATGGGCAGTAAGGTCCTTGGCCCGATAACTCAGCCCCCTTGAGCATCGGTTTCTTCATCTGTAAATGAGTATAACAGTCTGAGAAACCTGTGCCCTCGGGAATCACACCCACAGGTGCTCATGCCGCATGAGGCTCACACTGGTGTCAGCAGAAGGTTAAGTGAGTGGGTTGAGGTCCCATGGGGAGTAGGGGTGGGTCTCCTGTCACCAGAACTGCCCCTCACCCTAAACCTTGGCCCCGACAACGCACCCACCTGCCCAGCAGTGCTGATATGGGACGATGCCCGGGAAGGCAAGGACTCCAAGGACAAGCTGGTGCTGGAGTTCACCTTCACCAAGCCAGTGCTGGCTGTGCGCATGCGCCATGACAAGTGAGCCTGAGGGGGACTGGAGTGGGGGAGGTAGGAGGTCCCCACAGCAGGCAAGAGGGCTAGTCCTCCATGGGTATCCTGCCCTGCCCTCATGGACCTCCTCCATTGTGTGATGCCCACAGAATTGTGATCGTGCTGAGGAACCGCATCTACGTGTACTCCTTCCCCGACAATCCCCGAAAGCTGTTTGAGTTTGACACTCGAGACAACCCCAAGGGTGAGAGGACCCGGATGTGCAGGTGTAGGGTGGAAGTGAGAGAACACCAGGGGCGCCCAGAGAAGCTGGGAAAGGGTCAGGGAGAGAGTCCCTGTGCAGAGAGGCTCATATTCCCAGTCTGTCTGTCTTTCCATCTGTTAGCCAGTTGTGTCTTTCCACCCCTGAGGGCCCCAGAGAGCAGGGAAGGAGCACCCAGTAAGGACATTGTGTGGCTGTGCCAGGGATCCTTGGGCCCTCACTGGTGGCAAGCCGGGCAGATGGCAGGACCCTGAGAGTTCTTTGGGGGCCATTTATCGCAGAAGGTCAAAGTCTGGCCCTTACCCAGCTTCCCTCCATTCCGAGACCCCGCTGGGCCCATGGCCTGGGCCCTGCCTCCCCTTTACCAGCCTACCCCGTCCCCCAACACTTTGTCCTCACACCCTAGGGCTTTGTGACCTCTGCCCCAGCCTGGAGAAACAGCTGCTGGTGTTCCCTGGACACAAGTGCGGGAGCCTACAACTTGTGGTGAGCCACCCAGGGGGCAAGGGTAGGTGTGTGGGCGGCTGGGCTGGCCTACTCTGCTCTGTGGATGCTTGGCCTCCACCTTCCATACTACCCCAAGCCCAGACTGCTCCTCCTCCCGCAGGACCTGGCGAGCACGAAGCCTGGCACTTCCTCCGCTCCCTTCACCATCAACGCCCATCAGAGCGAAGTGGCCTGCGTGTCCCTGAACCAGCCAGGCACCGTAGTGGCCTCTGCCTCCCAGAAGGGCACCCTGATTCGCCTTTTTGACACACAGTCCAAGGAGAAACTGGTGGAACTGCGCCGAGGCACTGACCCTGCCACCCTCTACTGGTGAGCACAGGGTATGTGGGGCGGGCTGCGTGACCCTGTGACCCTCTGCCACCCGACCTGTACGCATCACTGCTGATGTGTCTTCCAGCATCAACTTCAGCCACGACTCCTCGTTCCTCTGCGCTTCCAGTGATAAGGGCACAGTCCATATCTTTGCTCTAAAGGACACTCGCCTCAACCGCCGCTCCGCGTGAGTACTCCCTGCCCGGCCCCACCCTGTCCCCCACCCCCCTGCCTGTGTCCCACACCTGGGCTCAGCCAATGCTGCCTGCAGGCTGGCTCGCGTGGGCAAGGTGGGGCCTATGATTGGGCAGTACGTGGACTCTCAGTGGAGCCTCGCGAGCTTCACCGTGCCTGCTGAGTCAGCCTGCATCTGCGCCTTTGGTCGCAATACTTCCAAGAATGTCAACTCTGTCATTGGTGAGTGGGAATAGCTCTTGCCTCTTTTTTTTTAAATATTTATTTACTTGACAGAGAGAGAGAGAGAGATCACAAATAGGCAGAGAGGCAGGCAGAGAGAGAGAGGGAGGGAAGCAGGCTCCCTGCTGAGCAGAGAGCCTGATGTGGGGCTCGATCCCAGGACCCTGAGATCATGACCTGAGCCGAAGGCAGAGCCTTAACCCACTGAGCCACCAGGTGCCCTAGCTCTTGCCTCTTGACCAGGGGTGCTGCATGGGCAAAGTCCTGCAGTTTGGACCCATAGGAATTTCAGGGCATGGGAATCCTGAGAGAGCTAGAGCAGGAGGCTCAACTCCATCACCAGAGGGATGGCCTGAACAAAGGCCTGGAGGTAAACTGTAGGCCATGGGACACCGGTGAGGATTGGAGTGGGTGGCTTTGGCAGCCTTTAACTTTTTACCCCCCCCCCCCCCCCCCCCCCGCCCTGTGCTCCCTGCTTCCAGCCATCTGTGTAGATGGGACCTTCCACAAATATGTCTTCACTCCTGATGGAAACTGCAACAGAGAGGCTTTCGATGTGTACCTTGACATCTGTGATGATGATGACTTTTGAGGACACTGTGGGTTGTGTGAGGGACCTGCAGTGCTAGATTGCAAAGCTTCCGGGGGTCAGGAGTGCCGTGGAAGCTACCAGCCAGCAAGCATTAATGGGGCAGGTGCCCACCTTCCAAACAGCAATGCAATGCCTAAACAGCTCACTTCCCCCAAAAACACTTCTTGGGGACTGTGTGTCTGCAGGACCAGGCCAGGGACCCATGGAGGGAGGAGACCCCCCCCTGGGACTCCCAGCCTGAAGACTGCTAGCGACTTAGAAGGAGTGCCCTAATTCACCTGTGGGGATTAAAAAACCTTCCCAGAAAGAGACATCTCTGATGTGGTGAATATGAATTAAAAAAAGGCCCTTGATAGTATTTATGGCTGGACCTGGGGTGCAGGGGTGGGGCTGGAGGAGATGCAGCTGAAAAAGTCCTTCGGGAGTTTCCAAGTAGGTGTGGCTCTCTTGGACCCTAACAGTGGGATCCTGCCATCCTGCCCGAGTCTGACAGTCCCTATTTGTATGTCCCAGAATGTGTTACTGCATGTCCTAGAAGGTCGGGATTACTGTGTTCCTGAGCCTTCAGCACGGCTAGGAACCGCCCCTTGGGCGCCCCCACCTGGGGGTGGGTGGGAGCGCCTCGCCCGGCGGCGAAGACTTGATTTCCCGGCAGCCCCTGCTGCCTTACACTTCCGGCGTGTTGCTGGCATTTCTGGTCACGTGCATTGCTGCTGCGTAATCCGCCTAGGTGACCGAGAGAGCAACTGCTGGACCCAGACTCCATTTCCCGGTGTCCCTCGCGGCGGCGCAGGGTATAACGGGGGTTGTAGTCCGGCCGCTCTTCTGGCTGGTCCAGCTACATCGACCCGCAGGATGTCGGAGGTGCGGCTGCCACCGTTACGTGCCCTGGACGACTTCGTTCTGGGGTCGGCGCGTCTGGCGGCTCCGGATCCGTGCGACCCGCAGCGATGGTGCCACCGCGTCATCAACAACCTCCTCTACTACCAAACCAACTACCTTCTGTGCTTCGGCTTCGGTCTCGCTCTGGCTGGGTGAGGGAGGGAGGGGGACGGCGGTTGGCCTGGGACGACTGCGGGCAGGAAGGGTGGACCAGTGGGGTTTTGAGGAATGGGCGGGGGATGCAAGGCTGGAAGGGCCAGTTCATTAGAGATGGAAAATCCCCGGGACCTGGGAGGGGAGACTTCAAGGAAGTCGAACGTGGTTATAAGGAGTGCCTTGGGTGGGATACGGGCTGGGGATAGAGGGTCGGGAGGATGGAGAATGTGGGACTGGAGAGGAAACTGGGTAAGGAGGTGGACCAGAAGATAAGGAGGGCCTGAAAGTGAAAGTGGGGGTGGAGGGGGAGGACGTGAGTGATGGGGCCAGATTAAGGTGGCCTTGGAGGACTTTGGGCAGAGACAGGGACAGGGATGTGGTCAAGTTGAAGGGTTGGGAGGGTGGGCTTGTGGAGGCAGGCACTAGGCGTGGAGGGGAGCCTGGTTGTGATTGGAACATTCCAGGAGCATGTACCTCTTGGGGAACTTGAACCGAGGGAGGACCCAGTGGTGGAAGGCTTGAGACCAGAGAAGGATGGAGAACCTGGAGGGACTTCGGTAGGGTTGAAAGTTGAGAGTGGTACTGAAAGCATGGAAGGGGTGCTCGCAGTGATGGGGGGAGAGATGTACAGGGAGTGGGATGGGGAATTTGAAGGGGAGGAAGTCTGGAACGGGTCTTGTAGACTCTGGGCCCGCAGAGAGGGAAATGTCTGGAGACAGAAGGCCTGGAAGAGGAATCTACAGGGATGGGCCCAAAGGGTGGATTTGGGGGCGGGTTGGGGTGAGGTCTGAGGGGTTGGAGAGGGGCCCCGCCGGGGTAGGGCTGGAAGAGAAAGAGCTGTTAAGGGCGGGGAGCCTGAAGGCCTAGCGGGTTGAGAAGGCCTGAAACGGGAGAGCTAAGGGAGATGGGACTGTAGGATTGACGGAAAGGAAATTAGGGCCTCCAGGGCTCCTGGGAGTCAGAAGCCCTGGAGGGTGGAACCTTTGGGAGACTGGCTGGCAGGAGTTATCTGCCCGGCTGGAGGCCCCTGAGAGGGGGGAACCAAAGCTCTTTGGGTCCGGGACGGGGTGGATGGGGAGGCTTGGAGGCTGGGCAGCCCTCTTGCCGTCGCCCGGGCTAGCTAGTCCCATTGTCCTCGCAGGTACGTGCGCCCGCTGCACACCCTCCTAAGCGCGCTGGTAGTGACGGTGGCCCTTGGCGCGCTGGTGTGGGCGGCTGAGACTCAAGCAGCCGTGCGCCGCTGCCGCCGCAGCCACCCCGCCGCCTGCCTGGCCGCAGTGCTTGCCTTCGGCCTCCTTGTTCTCTGGGCGGTGGGCGGCGCTTGCACCTTCCTGCTGAGCATCGTCGGGCCCGTGCTTCGTAAGTATCCGCTACCCGTCGATAGCCCAATAAACGGCCAGCGCTTGCGCACAGTGACAGGACAGCCCTGCCCTAAAAGGGGGCGGGGACACCAGGCGGGCGTGGCCGCACCTCCTTCGCAAAGCGCCTTTACCTTCCGTCTTCTGAGAACGCCCCACTTACTACCGCCCTTTCGGGCCTCGCTCTGGGTATTGAGCGTCCTCCCCCGGCCACGGCCGGGTTACCCTGCGCCCTCCCTGGCCACGCCCCTGTTGCAAGGCTCATTACTTGGCCACGCTTTCAGATCGCAAGCATCCTAGCCCCTGACCACTCTATTGGCCTGCCCGTGCTCCAGTTCTTCTCTGTAGGCCCCCATTGGCTAAAAGCTGAGGTCTCATCCCACTGACCCCACTCCTCTCGGCACTGCCCACAGTGATTCTGGTGCACGCCTCGCTGCGCCTGCGAAACCTCAAGAACAAGATCGAGAACAAGATTGAGAGTATTGGTCTCAAGCGGACGCCCATGGGGCTGCTACTGGAGGCGCTGGGACAAGAGCAGGAGGCTGGATCCTAGGGATCTGGGATCTGTACCCAAGACCTGGAGAACGCCACCCCCACCCTGGCTCTGTAGAGGGACCCAGAGCCCTTTCCCAGCCCTTGAAATAGAGGGCCCCGTCCAGCTCAAAAAGCAGAGGACATCAGCGACCCTCCCCACCCCAGGTCCAAAATTGGGATATCCTTGCTACCCAGCGCCTTGTTACCTAGGGGACCACACTTCCCCAGCCCTGAACTTGGGGCATGGAGCCCAGAGCATCCGTGGCCAATCTCAAACTCTGGACCCAGAGATACTCCCCCCACCCCTAATCTGGGACCCACCCATCTCACATGCTCAGCCCCAAAGCTGGGATCTGGGACCAAGGCATTCTCTTGAATCCAGGACTAATAAGGCTTTTCCAGATCCTACCCCAGCTTTGAAACCAGGTCAGGGCATTGCCAAATCTTGAACCCGGGACCCAGTGTTCCCAGCCCCCATCAGGACAGAGAATTCAGGCATCCTGACACTGTTGAACCCTTGGTTCTGTGTGACCCAAACACTCACCAGTCCCACTTGCCTCTCTCCAGCTCTGCTTAGGGGTTCTGCCCCCCTCCCCAAAGTTCCACAGTGATGAGGATCAAGGGCTAGGGTGGGGAGGAGTGGTGGTAGACCCGGAATGGGGCATCTATAATCAGTGTTACTGCAACAATAAAGGCTGGTGCATCACTCAAGCCAACGTGGGCTTCTGGGGTCAAATCCATGCACTTCAGTGGCCAGAAGTGGCCTTCTGCTTTTCAGTTCTGCTGGACTTTTTATGACTAGGTCTCTTTCTGTCGAGTATGCAGACTGAGCAGGGAAGCTCTCCATTCCTTCATCCAAGTGGCTCCCTCTGGGGCAGGGTTCACCCAGAGAGCAGTTAAAGGCAGAGTGTTTCCTATCATCCGTATTAATGATGGCTCCTGTCCGGGGCTGGCGAGGAATCAGAGCACAGACAGGCGAAGCTGTTGCCCCACGTCACAGCAAGTGAAGCCCAAGTGGATGACATTAGGCTGTTCCCAGTTTTTGTTTGATAATCTGGCATCATAAAAATATCTTAACCCGGTCTTAACTACAGGTGTGGCCCCCCCAAGGCAAGGCAGAGTGACACGTGGGTTCGGTTTACACATTTATTATAGAAATCCCCTTCCAGTGTGGGTAGTGTCTTGGGCCCAGATCCATTGGTAGAAAAAGAAAAGTTTAACACCAGGTAAAGGAGGTTGGGGGACCCCTAGCTCCAGAAAGTTACAGATAGGTATCATAGAAAACACAGCTTGTGTAGATTTGTTTAAAAAGTGGTGGATGGAAAGAAAGCCAAGGAAGATGTGACGCAGCCTGTGGCCAGACGTCACCCAAGGATTTTCCTGGCATCGAGCCGATGCCAGGCTCCACCACCGCAGCATCCCAGGACACAACACACCCGGTAGCTCTGCCCTTTAGGCCTCCTGCAGGGCTGGCTTCCTGACCGGGATAGATAGGGCAGAGGCTGAGCCATCTCAACCTGTGGGCAGAGGCAGTGGGCACAGACAGGCAGACAAGGACTGGGGCTCCCTTGGGCACACCTGGGGGTAGGAAAATGAACCCAAGCCCCCTAGCCAGACTTCAGTCCTTCCGAATGTGGGCAGAGAGCCCACCTCCCCAAGAACCGCCCTGGTGGGGGGATGGCAGGGAGTTCTGTTCACACCAGTCTCCTGGCTGCCCCGAACAGGGCCCTGAGACCCTATATGATCCGGGTTTTTTTTGGGGGGGGGGGGAAGGGGAGAGGTTCCTAAATGGAACAGGCTGGGCGTGGGGATAGGAATGAACCCAACCAGGACGAAATCACAGTTTCCCTTTTATAAAATGTCTAGTGTTGGGGGAAGACAGCGAATACCTAAATCACAAGTGTAAACAGAAACGGAGGAAGGGGCCTGGAGCCCCCATTACACCATCCCCTCTCTTTTCAGCTGGCTGAGGGCCCCAGGTCCCAGCACAGCGTTAAGAGGGGAAGCAGGGAGTCAGACACCTTCGTGGGTCCACAAGGAGCCAGGGGCCTTGGAAGATCAGGTCGGCACCCCCCCAGGACTGAGCAATCACACCCCGGGGTTCAGCGAGGTCAGCCGTGTGTTCCCCAGACTAAAGTCGTGCCCGGGACAACAAGAAGGGGTCAGACCAGTGTCCCTGGGGTCTGGGGGTCAGAGCTGGAGGACTGCTCCCCCTCTAGCGTCAGGTCACTTAAACGAGAGCTCAGCTCCGAGGGGTACAGGAAGTCCGCGTAGTATCTTAGAAGGGGTAGCAGGAATCCGGACAGGGTGGCAAGACAGAGAAGAGAGGAAAAGACGGACAAGACACAGAAAGAGAGGAAAAGAGGCTCGTTAAAGAGGTGGAGGCAGGCACAGGACAGCACCTTTAGGCTCACAAGCGTGGGGGCATGGCAAAAGGAAGAAGAGAGAGGCGAGGAGCCCGGGAGGCCCTTCCTCCCAGCACCCTTTCAAGGCTCATTTTCAGCAGACATGCACTGTTTTGTTCAAATATCAGAATTCTTCTACAGCTTGGTAGACAGCTGCTGCTGCTGCCAGGGCCCAAGACACCCCTCCACTGAGACCCCGTGGATTCATGCAGGTCAGGCAGGGCTCAGGGCCCTGAGGTGAGGCTGCAGCTAGTTCTCTCGCAGTCGGAATCACTAACTCCTGTGACTGGCTGCTCCCCAGCCTGGATGCCTTTGCCATCTGCCTCCAGAGACCCCTACCCTTCAGTAAAAGCCCCCCCCATACCTGCCGGAGACAGGGGGTGCCGTGAAACTCCTCGAGTGCGGGAGCGGCGCCTGGCTGGGGGCCCCATACAGCGCCTGGCCCACCTCATAGCAGCGGGCATGGAGGAAGGGCGGGTGCTGCGGGCCCACGTGGGGTAGCACAGGCCGGCGCGGGGGCCCGGCGGCCAGTCCCGAGTTGCGGATGTACCAGTCCCGCAGCCCCTCCAGGGCGAGGTTCTTATGGCCGCTGCGCTCACCAGCCGATGGGACACGGGTGGGTGGGGGCATCCACAGCAGAGGGCTTGGATGCACCTCGGGCCCCTCGGTGGCCTCCAGGGATAGGCCACAGGGCTTGGTGCGGGTGGCACGGGAGTGGGGGTCCTTGCTGCGGAGGAGGGGGCTGCTGCCGTCAGCTGTGTACACGGGTGGTGGGCCCGGGAGCACGGTGAGGAGCCCATCCCGGCGGGAGAGGGGTCCTTGGACCTCAGCTGCAGGCAGTAGCTCCCCCCAGCCCGCCCCACCACCAGCGCTGCGGGGCAGGCCCCGGTCCAGGGAATAGTCCAAGAGGAAGTCCCCGCACACGGGTGGGAGCCGGGGAGCCCCCCGGGAGGCAGGGGCAGCTGAGCTGGGCCGGGCAGCCCGGGGAGGGTCTGGAGGGCCAGCTGTGCGGGAGGAGAAGGCAGGGGTTGGTTGTGGGCGCTCATACAGCACCTCGCTGCTCTTGCAGACCGGGGGGCCAGGGGCAGGGGGAGCCAGGGGCGCGGGTGGGGAGCCAGCTCCCCCACCGGCTGCCCGGTCCACAAGCAGGGCCTCAGAGCTGTTGCTGCGACGGGTGCGGGCTGCGAAGAGGGAGGCACGGTCGGAGGCAGGGTCTGCCCGGGGGAAGCCCATCTGGGAGTCCTGGCTGCCGGACCACTGGCGAGAATGGAGGCCTTCGGGTCTGGAGACGCAGAGGTGGGGGTGATGGGAATGTTACTGATGGGAAATCTCAGGGGGGGTGCCCGGCCCGCTGTGCCCCACCTCTTCCTGAGCTTCCACTTGCGCATCTCTGAAGGAGGCCCAGGATCAGAGACCTTGTGTATAAATGGGTCAGGTAGGGGTGTGTAAAAGGCAGCGGAGGTTCTGTCCCACGCTGGGGGGGCAGAGGGACGGAAGGTGTATGGGGGGGTGTTAGCGCCAAGGGAACTGTAAGTGTGTACAGGGCTGGAGGGGAAAGACTGACAGAGGAAGGCCAGCAGAGGGCTCTTCCCAACACGTGGGGCCCCCTGCCCTGCGAGGGTGTGTCTCCCAGCTCTCAGCCCCTGGCGGCCCTCCACAGTGGGGTCCTAATCCGGGATGGAATCCAACTTCCTGAACTCTCTGCCCTCCCCCCTCCCCGCCCGTGTCTGAGCCACCCTGAACTATCAGCCTGACAGCCACAGTTCACAGGATGCGAGTGCCATAAGGACAGGGACTTGGTTCTACTCACAGCCTGGAAAAGCAGGTGCTTAGCAAGGATTTGTTTGAGAAGCAGGAAGGTGCAGTGATTAAAAGCATGGACTCTAGAGTCAAACCAGCCTGGATTTGAACACCAGGTCTTCTGTTTACTACCAAGTCACTTAACCTCTCTGTGCCTCAGACTCCTCATCCGTAGAATGGGAATAACGACAGCATCTACCTAGCCGAGACCTTATGACAATGACCGGAATCATACCACACAGAGCACGGATTCCCAGCAGGTGTTAGGCACTCAGTGCAGGTGAACCAGAACTTACTATGCCCACAGTGTCCTTCAGATGCAGATATCATGCCCATCTTACAGATGAGGAGCCAAGATTCAGAGAAAGGAAGTAACTTGTTCCAAATATAACTTTCAAAGCCCAGCCTCTCACATCCCACACCCTTTGCTAACGCCCTCCTCGTCAGAATGAACAGTTACTTCTTCCGGTCCTCAAGCCCACCCTCAAGAGTCCCCTTACTTGCAGAGCTGGGGGCCAGCGCCCCGGGTGAGGACAGGGGTAGCAGGCACGCTTCGCCCCTCAAAACTGGAGGCACTCCTGGGCAGCGAGCGTGTGGGGCTGAGCAGAGACAGACAGGCCCAGGTGGGGGTCCAGGTTAGACACCATACCCACCAGCAAGCCATCCTGCCCGCCCAGGCTCAGGATCCCCCTCCTGGCTCCCGGGGAAGGGAAGGGGTTCACCCTCACCTGGTGGGGCTGGCCACAGAGTTCCGCCGGCTCTTCAGATCCCCGTAAAGATCTGACGGGGGTGGCTTCCATGGGGTTCGCCGCTCAGGGCTGCCCCCAGATACGGCCCGCAGCTGGTCCCAGGCCTTGGGTGGTGAGGGGCGCTCGGCTAGAGGGAAGCAGCCACGGGGCTCCTCTGGGAGGAAGGCGGAAAGTGGGGGAGAAGTCAATGAGAGGGAGCCTGATGGGCTGTGGGCAGGGGCAGGGGGTGGAGCAGGCAGCGGCAGAGGAAAGAGGGGGGCCCCATGCAAGGACGAGCCATGGCTCAGGAGGGGTTAAAGAGAGAGTGGAAAGTGTGTAAACCTGGCGATTCACAGACCTGTACCTCTGGGGCTAATATTACATTATATGTTTATAAAAAAATAATAATAAAAATTAGGAAAAAAAGAGAGAGAAAGTGGAGGGGCTAAGCATCAAAGCAGGGGTGGGTGTGGGAGCCAGAGGTCCTCACCATTATCATGGCTGGCCCCAGACTCCGAGAGGGAGCTGCTCTCCGAGTGCAGGACTCCGTCCTCTACAGGCGAGAAGGGGAAACCCGGGCCTATCAAGGCAAGGCCTAGGTGCAGACCCCTTACACCCCTGGATGGTGTCCTCCCCGGCCCAGTCCTTCCCAAGAACCCACCTTTACCTGAACCCAAGACCACCTGAGGCTTGGCTCCTGGTTTTCTTGGTGCCATCTGGTCAAGTTCCCAGCAGCCCCACCCTCACCACAGAGCCCATTTATCTCAACTCCTCTTGCGGGCTGGGTCCCTTCAGCTCCGTCTGGCTCCCACTTTTCACTGGCCATCTACCCCTCCCTGCCACGTTGCTCAGCCAATACCCACACTTGGGCATTGACGGGGCCGCCTCACCTTGGCTGAGCTGGGCAAGGCGCGTGCCCAGGCATACTCCCTGGGCGGTGATGAGCGCCCCCGGGGCCGGGGCCAGGGCCAGGGGCTGCGGAGGGGGGAGCCCCGGGAGGCCGAGGCGGGCCCGGAGGTCCCCCAGCTGTTCTTCCAGCTCGTGCAGCCTCCGCAGCGCATCTGCCTGCACCTGGCGCCGGCGGCGGCGCTGCTCAATGCTCAGCTCGGGGGCCAAGGCCAGGCGGCGGGCTGCGGCTGCGATCTGCTGCTGCACGGACACCTCCCGCTCCAGGGCCTCGAGAGCCAGCTCCTGCAGGCGGGCAGGCAAGAGGGTGGGACAGGACCCAGTGTCAGTGTCGGAGGGGGCGAAGGCCGGGGCCCAGGTGTGGGCAGAGTCAGCTGGTGCAGGGGTGGGGCCTGTTCTGGGGTAGAGCTCATTTCCCCCGCAGGCAGGGACATCTCCGGGAGGGACTAGACAGATTCGGCTTCCAGGGGATGAGAGGCTTACCATGACGAGGCCCAGCCTCCTCCCTCAGAGCCAGAACCCACCTTCCTCACGCCATTCCCTTCTCACCTTAGCCTCTCCTTCCCCTGGCCGCAACCCTGACGTGGCAATCTGTACCTGTCCCACCCCCATCCTGCTCCCCAGGCCCGTCTGTTCACCTCAGCAGGGCACAAGGAATGATGTGCTGGGTTGGGGTGCGATGGAGGGTAGGCGCGGGCTGCAGGGGGCCGCCGGCGGACCAGCTGGGGCCGTTCCCCAGGCTCCAGCGGGCACTCGGGAGGCAGCTGGCCGGTCAGCTCCTGGAGGGGGCAGGGATCAGAGACTACCGAGGGTTAGCTGGGGAATGGGGCAAAGCAGGAATGACTACAGAAGCTACAGAAGTCCTACTAGGAGCTCAGTAATGCTCAGCACCCCATGCCTGTTACTTCTCCTCCTCCCTCCCAGTCTGCCACCCAACAGGGGTGTTGTGGACTCTCAGCCCCTCGGTGGCCCAAATCCCTGGGGCAGTGGGCACGGGAGGTCAGGAGGTCGGGAGAGCTGCTCTGGAATCTGGAACTTCTTATCTTTCGTAAAGGCCACAGGTCTATATACTGCATATGACGTCACCCTCCCCTCAGGGCCTGGGGCTGTATGCTGTGAACTGCGTTATGGGTTCTGGCCAACTGCGTAGCTGTTGACACCAAGAGAGGTAAATCAAAAGGGTAACTCACCCCGTGTCAGTTCAGGTCAGGTTTTACTGCCAGATTTTGGAAATGACTACTGTTTTGAAGGGTTTGGGGATTTCAAATTGCTGATAGGGAACTGAGGGCCTGCCCTGCCATATTTTACTGACTCTAAGACATCGAAGTCGAGCTTTAAGGAGCTAGAGGGTGACAGGGAATCTACAGCCCAGACAGGTGGCTTGGTACTCGCCACTCCAATCTGCCTGCCTAGGGCCTCCAGGTCCTCACCGCGCCCCACCACCAGACACTTAGGGCCCTGCCCTCACCGCCTCCTGCAGACACACTTTGCGGAGCTCCTGAAGTTTCAGGCTCAGGGCCTCCTGCAGGGCCCGCTGCCGGTCAAGCAGCCCCCGCAAACGCTCTGACTTCACCTGGGGGGCAGCCTCTCCGAACAGGGCAGCTGGACACAGAGGGAGCAAAATTCCAGGCAAAGATCAGCCAGGGAATCCTGGCGCAGCTGTGGGGCCAAGGACCAACCCTTTTCAAGTAGCCAGGCGGTGACTCAGAGGTGGGGGCAGAGGCAGAGAAGGGGAACCAGCCACCCACCTGAGGCATTGAAGGTGGGCGAGCTGATCAGCTGACCTTTGACTTCCATCCTGGTGCTGTCGAGAGGCCGTGGCTGATGGCTGGGCAAGGCCTGGCAGTGAAGCACAGGAGCTGTTAAGAAAGTGCATCCCGCATTTCCCCCAACCCCTGCCCCTGCCCAACGCCCCGCACCCCAGCTGGGAGTAAGGGGAACCCTGACCCTGCCCGAATGATCGACCTGCCCTCTCAGAACCCGCATCCGCATCTGGCCCCACTGGGCCCTGGTACCTTGGTCCCCTTCCCATTGAGTGGATGCACAGCACGTGGGGTGCTAGGCGGACTTACGATGCCTCCTCAGAGGCCCATGGGCCGCAGTCAGGAGTTCTGCCTAGGAAGGGAGAATGAACTGTACAGATTCAACCAACTCTAACAACGGTGGGCAATGATGAAGCACCTAGGTCCTGGAACAGTCATCTTCCCTGCCACACCCAATCTTCCAACCACCCTTTGACAGCAGTTCTGTGATTACTGCCCCCATTTCCGAGATGAGGACTCCAAGGCACAGAGGAGTAAATAACCTGACCACTGGCTAAGGATGCAGCCCAGGCCTACCCCTGGGGCCTGACCCTCCCTTGCTGGAGTTGCTCCAAGTCCATCAGTTCCTCAAAGCTTCCAGCCCCGAAGGCCTCAGGACCTTTGCCCAGGCTGCGGCTGCTATCTGGAATGCTCTTGCCAGGTCTCGCCCCTCCCACCCCAGGGGGCAAACTTACACACTGGGCCTTGCATGTCACTTCCAGAAGTGGGCCCCTGCCCAGGTCCCCTCACAACTGCTGTCCAGCAAGAGGCTGTGCCTCCCTTGCACATTCGCAAGGATAAGAAACATACCTGTCCTGTTTTCACCGTATCTCTGGCACTCAGAACACTCCTGAGCCAGCAGTGAGCACTCAATGAATGGCTGTTGTGTGAGTGAGAGAATGCCAAGGGAGCTGAGACGGGGATCTAGCCCAGATCTGTGGGTCTCTACTCATCCCAACTCCATTCTGCGGCCCTGGTGCCACAGGGAGAGTGTTCACTTAGCCCCACGACCTCTCCAGTCCCTCTGCCCACGCCAGTCGGTCCGGTCCTATACCGGCAAAAGGGAGTCACCCCACTGGGACTGTGAGCAGCAAAGTCCACAGCTGCAGATAACAAGCCTCCTGCCTCCTGCTTCCTTCTCTGCCCCCAAACACCCTGGCTGACCACAGAGCCTGCTTTGGCTGGCCGCCAGCCCTGCCCTCATCCCCTCCTCTGGAGTTTGCTCCTTCTCTCCCACATCCTGCTAGTTCCCCAGCTGGGGAGCCAGGTGACATCACCTTCCACCACCTGGCCTGACCTCGGGCGGGCGGCAGCAAACTGGGAGGGCCTCATGAGGCCACAGAGGTCCCCTCCCTTCCTCAACCCAGCTTGTCGTGCCGCAGGGGCCAGGTGTGGTGGAGACCCAGGCAGCCAAGGAGGTGAGGGTTCGAGCCCCCTCCCCGTCTATCTGCTGTGGAATGCAGCCAAACTGTTAATATAGGGCTGCCAGGCCTGCTACCAGCTCCTGGCAAACGGTGGCCCCCTGTCCTCACTCTCAGGGGCAGGGGTCAGGCCCAAGAGCCTTTCTGCACAACCAGGCAGCAGCAGGTACTCTGAAGCACCTTGACGTTGCCCTGCATGGCGGGGCTTCCTCGAGGTCCTGGCTCAATCTCTTGGGCCCCTAAGCTCCCAGAGCTCCTTCCTCCCCAGCTCCCAGCTGAGTCTGAGGCACTCTTCCAGGGCTCCACTCCAACAGGAACTTCAACTCACCCCCAGTGGGCCCATTCACCAGGATAGATCCCACATCCCATGCTGGGCTGCCTTGAGCTTTCCCTCCCTGGGAGCTCACAGCATCCTGGAAGTCAACACGGGGTCTAGACAGGAACCCCGACTCCACCCTATTAGCCTGACCTCGGGGACATAGCTAGGGCCTGAGTCATGGGGTCACTGGGTAGGCTAGACACAGGGTCAATGCCCCACACCCCCACAGCCAGCTCCCAAACCTCAGCCTCTGCTTGCCTGCCCTCTGCACATTTGCCTTGGGGTCCAGAATGGCCCTGTCCCCACCCAGAGAGGGAATGAAGGGGGATCCCAGCAGTCCCCTTCCCTAACTTCCCTCCCCCCAGCCCCTGAGTCCTGTCCCAGGTTGGGCCGCAGCAGGAGAGCAGAGAGGGTACCCCCCACACACACCCAGAGGCGGGCCCAGCAGGTTTTTCAGGTCTGCCCTTCTGACACCACAGCCGAGAAAGAAATTCCTGGCCTGGCCATAATGACTGTTTACAACCAGGACACCTCATCTGGGTGGCACCCTAACACCTCAGTGGGGACCCCCCATTTCTCTATATTGCCACAAGCGGGGCAAATACAAACTCCCAGTGTCTGGGACTGCTCACCACACTGCCCTAAAGCCCCCACCGCCCCCACTCTGGGTGAACAGATCAGGGGCAGGCAGGTGTGTCGGGAAGCAGTTTCTCAATAGCCCTGTCTGGGCTTCCCCCCAGGGCCCCAGATTGCAGGAAGGCAGAGGCTACTCCCCAGGGGAGGAAGGGGGATAGGAAGTAAGGGGGACAGTGGAGAAGGAGGACTCTGGCTTTTCTTCTCCCTCATCCTTTCTCTTAATTCATTTCCGGCAAGGAATCGGCTTTATGCCATGAGAGGAAATTGAACATTTTGGGCTTCACTCTTCTACTCAGGCCCTCCTTCTTCACTGTACTCCTCACACAGACCTGGCTTTCTCCCAAGGGAAGGCTCAGTACACCCTATACCCTTCTCCCCACCACCCCGCCCCTGGGCCCCCGTCCCAGGTGCTCACCAACGCCAGAGAGGTGCTGTGGGGGGGCCTCAGGTACCTCAAAAAGAAAGATAGTTGTCTCAATCAGGCCCTGTTCCAGATGGTAGTGGCAGTGAGCGTGAGCACAGTGGCGGATGCCTAGGCCGCCTCCCACTAGGCAATAGCCCAGCCTACCTGGTCAGGGCCTGGGCCAGCCCATACCTCTTAACCCTTGCCTGCCTGTCACCAGGGCTCAGGACACCCTCAGGGACAATCTCAGGGCCAGGTCCCTTCAGGGTGTTCAGCATGACCAAGAAAAGAGCCCAGATGTCCACACTCACCCCAGTCACTTAGTAGAGAATGAAGGAAGAATGGCCAAGAGTCGTGGGAGTGGGACTGCCTCTGGTGCTACCCAGGAGCCCACCCAAGGGCATTGCCTAGGAGCTGGGGACAGAGTTCTGGGGACTTGTTAAGCACAAGGGTATAAATCGGGTGTGTATCTCTTGGCAGCAAGCATCACGTGCCTGAGGCCCCTACCTTTCCCTCCCAGGGCAAGGCACAGGCGGGAGAAGGTCTTGGGGCAACCACCACCCTCACTGGGGTAACAGTTTGCCAAACTCAGGACAGAGGAGGCCAGCTTCTCCAAGGAAAGATCGGGGCATCAAGACCCTACCACCTTCTGCACCTCCAGAAGAAATCATCCCAGCCAACTGACACAACATGCACGTTTTCACCCCTACTGCTCCCTACAAACCTGGGAGGATGACGCAGACCCAGCTCTTCATAGCCAGCTCGTAGATGTGGAAGCTGGGACTGGGAGAGGTGAGGAGGCCTGATTCTGATCACAGAGGCGTAAGAGCAGGTGGACTCAGAACTTGGGGGGCCGGGTCCTGGGCTGGAGGTGGACAGGGGCTACTCCTGCAAGGGAGAAGTGGGGAGGGGGCTCATGCTTCTTCTCATCCAGGCTGGCTCTGCCCCACCCCTCCCCCTTGAGCATTTCTGGCCAGGAGTCAAGGAAATTGAGGGCTCTGGCCTGCCCCGGCACATACCACACATCCTGTGCTCCGTTTGGGACCATCTGCTCTGTGACCTCAGGGCCCAAGCCCAACCCGGGCCCCTGCAGCAGCCCATGCTGTGATGTGAAAGAGCAGAGTGAGGAAAGCTCCCTCCCCCACTTGGTAGGGGGGGCCAAGCCTGGAGGGGAGCGCTGTACCAGCAATGCCCTGCCCCGTATATGTAGACTCGCAATGCAAGGCCTCCTGCCACCCTGCCCACCTTTCTTCCTGGGAGTGAGATTTCTGGCATGGGACACAAAGGCTCCTTTCATCCACCCCCTTCTCCCCCCTGCCTAGGGCTGGTGGAGGCAGCAGCCATAAGGTGGGTGGCTGAGTGTCGATGGGGAGTGTCCCCTCAGCCACGGCCTCTCTCCCGCCTCTTGGGGGACAGCAAGAACGCTGGGAAGAGGGACACTTATGAAACCAGAGCTGAGAGGGCCAAGGGTATCTGGCTGGCAATGCAGACTGAGCATCAAGGTTTAGCTTTCCTCATCTGTAAAATGGGTAAACAACATTTCCAGGGCCAACAGAGGCCAGAGTTATTTGGAAGGCGTTTCAAAGTACAAGGAAACTCACACCACGTCATTAAAGTCTGTTAATGACAACAATAATAAACCTGTGCGGAGATGGGCTAGGGCAGGAGTAAGGAGGGGAGAGCAGGTAACTGGGCCTCTTGGGCCAGGCCAACAGGTGGGGCAGAATCACCCACACACATCGTCGTCCTGCAAGATGGCCAACCTCCAGGCCCCACCACAGCTGGGACTTGAGCCCCATGTGGCCTCCTGTAGGGGTAGGAAGCTGTGGCTCTGGGATTCAACCCTGCTCTGCCACTTATGGCTATGTGGCTGCCCAGACAAGTCACTTATCTTCTCTGTGCCTCAATGTTTTCATCTGTAAAACAGGGGTGATGACAACAATATGCACTTCACAGGACTGTTGTGAGCGTGACATGAATTAAGACACTTAAAGATTGCGGGGCGCCTGGGTGGCTCAGTGGGTTAAAGCCTCTGCCTTCGGCTCAGGTCATGATCCCAGAGTCCTGGGATCGAGCCCTGCATCGGGCTCTCTGCTTGGCAGGGAGCCTGCTTCCTCCTCTCTCTCTGCCTACTTGTGATCTCTGTCAAATAAATAAATAAATCTTTAAAAAAAAAGACACTTAAAGATTGCTTAGGACAGTAACTGGCCCTTGGTAAGTGCTCGATATATATTGGCTGTCATAATTATAACATTCCTCCCAATCCAAACTTGGGAATCGTGTGTGTGTGTGTGTGCACGCACGCACATGTGTTTGAGACAGAGCTGGTATCCCCAGCTCCACCCGATAAATTTCAAACAGAACTGTTTTCCCTCAAATAAGCATGTCCAAACTCTTCACTATCCAAAATCAGAAACTAAATGTATGCAGATGCACTGCTGAGACAGAGCTGGTATCCTTCAGCCTCCACAGCCTCCCTGCTTATCACCCAGACATTGAACCCTCCCTAAATATCAAACCAGACATATTTGAAACAGAGCTGTTTTCCATCATTATCAGACCTCTAGCTACTCGACATCAAAAATGCAGGAACCAAACCTATTCAGACACATTCTCCAAAAGCTCATTATCCACATACAGGAACTGAATGGATCTGGATACACCTTTGAGATAGAATTGGCATCCCGTACTCTCTGAGCTTCCCTTACTCACCAGGCAAAATGCAGGAACCAAATATATTCATACAACACAGTCCTCTTACTGTTCCAACTCCTGCCACTAGAGTTCAAGGAAATGAATCAATTTGAATATATTTTTTAGTTGGAGCCATTATCCCTCATCATCTGAACCCTCCTCACTATGCAAAATGCAAAAACAAACAAAAAAACTCTTCAGATAACTTGGTACCTTTCACTGTCTGAATTATCCGAGTGCTCCCTCTCAGAAGTCAGGTGCTAGACAGACGCTGGAACAATGAAGAACGCTTGTGTTGTTATTAGTAGGTTTGGACAGGGGTACCTGGGTGGCTTAGATGGTTAAGCGTCTGACTCTTGATCTCAGCTCAGGTTTGGATCTCAGGGTCATGAGTTCAAGCCTCATGCTGGGCTCAAAAAATAGGTTTGGGTAAGTGTTTCAGATAAATGAGAGGGGTTCAGTATCTCATTATTCAAGTTGTTACTACTCTCTATGACAAAATGCAGGAGCAAAACACAATTGAATAACATGTTACCTTTCTTGCTATCCAAATTCTTCCTGCCTGTCCTCAGAATCAAGGAGATTCAGTGAAAGAAATTTGTATTGCTCTAGCTCTTTTTTTTTTTTTTTTTGCTCTAGCTCTTATTGTCACTAAAGGATAGGACTAATTCTAACACCCAGCGACACACACACACACACACACACACACGGGATGGACTTAGCACCAAAATTTGTATTGCTTACAGCAAAGAAAGGGGGATAGAACCCCTCCATCCCCCATCTCACCCCTATCAAGCCCTGAAGCCTCTGGCCTGGAATGGATTTTTTCAGGCCAGTAAAGCTGAGATCACGCACACTCAGGACTAGGCAGGACTAACATTAGGACTAGGAGATGGGGGTTAACATGACACGGAAGATTCACACATACTCCTGAGTCTCCCATCCCTGCATGTTTGCTCACCACACCCCCCACCTTGACATGGGGCAGCCCCCAACCTAGCCAGGCTGGAAACATGATCCAGACCTCACAGACTCCCAGAGAGTCACTGAATAATTTAGGGTGTTCTTTCACACTTGGGGAGGGTGGGGACATAGGAAGAGTTCCATGCCCTCCTGGGGCAAGGAGACAAATGCAAAGCTGTGTGTGAGATCATTGGGTGAGGGTGAAGGGCATCACATATGAAAACCCCCTTAGCCACACAGGGCCAAGGCTGCTTGCTCTTGTTCATGCTAAGAGAAGCATTTGGGATGAACTTTCAATCATGGGAACAGTAGAACCTCTAAGTTCAGGGGCAGGGTATAACAGGACCCTAGTTCTTCTGGACTGAGAGGAGATGGAAAGTGGGTGTTAGGAAAAGGGAGACCTGAACAGGGCAGAGGGGCGTGGCAAGGGGTAGAACAAGGGCCTGGAGTTGGGAGGGGATGAAGGAAGAGAACAGGAAGGAGTGTAGGGGTCAAGATAGAATCAGAGTCATCATAGGATCGAGGTGGGGGCTGGACAGAGAAGGAGCCAAGACACTGGCCAGGGGATGGGATGGAGTGAGGTTGTGGACAAGGGTCAGAGGAAAATGTAGGGGGCAGCAAGGAACAAAAGAGCAGGGCAGGGTCAGTATAGAATGGTAGTCAGAAGACATGATGGGGGACAGGCCAAGATGGTGGTCAAGGAAGGGGAGAGGGAAAAGGGCCGGTTCAGGATGGAGGTAAGGAACAGGAAAAGACTGGGACAGAATAAGGAGAGGAATGAGGACAGTGATAGGACAAGAGAAGACAGGGGAAAACAGCACAGGGCTGAGGGCAGGGACAGGGCAGGAAACAGAGGGACAGTCTACAGAGGGTGGGCCAGGAGGGAGATGGGGAGTCAGGAGGGCACCAGGAGGATAGCACAGGGTGGGGAGAAAGTTTAGAAATCAGAAATCAGGAATCCAGACAGACCTGGATCAGACTGCGGTTAGGGGGACAAGACATTACTGGAAGGGGTTCAGGGGCTGGACAAGAGTTTAGGGAACAGACAGGTCAAGCATCAGGCCAGAAACTGGGATGATCAGGACAAGGCAAGATGAGCTTCAGAGATGAAGCAGGGGCAGGCCAAGGATCCCGAGAACAGAACTGGGTGGGGTTTGGGGTCAGGGCTGGGTTTAAGGGAACAAAACAGGATTGAGGATCATGCCAGGCCAGATTATGGTTAGGTTGGGGGTGAGATCGGAGGTCTTGGGGCCAAGACTGGCCAGAACTCGAGGTTAAAAAAAGATGTAGTCAGGTCAGGTAGGGGTGGGGAGTGAGACCACAGGGTCAGAGGTCGCGGGTGCGCGCGCAGGTACATCCCCTGTTGGCGTTTCCCAGCCCTCACCCCGCCCTGTCTCCTCCCTTCTTCTCCAGGCGGGCGTTACTCACCGAAGGTCCGCGTCCCGCGACGTAGGCGGGGTCGCTGCAGGCCAGGAGGGGTGGTGGGCGCGCCCCTCCCTCGTCGCCCCCAGCTCGTCCCGGCCTCGCGCTTACTCCCCCTTCCGCGCCCTGCCCGTGGGCCGCGTTCGGCGGCGCGACTGTTAGCCGTGGGGGCCAGACTGGGGGCGCGGGGAGGGGGGGAGAGGCGCGCCGGCTCGGCCGCGGCCGGTGGACCCCGGCCCCCCCCACCCTCACCTCGGGTCTGTCCGCTCCCGGCGGCACCCACACTGCCGCTGCTGAGCGCGAGCCTGGGGAAGGTGGGGGGACGGGGGGCGGGGCGCGAGACCACAGCAGCGGCGGAGACCTAGTGCGCAGGCGCCAGTTTGGGTCTTCGATTTTCCTGCCCTCGGAGCGCCAGGAGCGAACCAGCTGGGAGCGCGTGCGCACACTCTCTCGCGGAGGGGGGTGTGTGTGGAGAGCTCTCCTACGGAGGCCACGCCCCCTCCGCGATCAGACTGGGGCCCCTCACTCCAAGTCACCCCCAAGGGACCCCCAAGCAGTACCCCAAACTCCCTTCTATAAGCGACCACCACACCTCTAAACTTGTGTGTCTCCAAGCCACCCTCCATCATCCCCCCAACTGCATCCCCGAATTATGGTCCTCTGATCCCAAGCAGTACCCCCAATCCATCCTCCGTGGACTCCCAAACTGTAGGAATAAACTACCCTTCACTAACCCCCAACCCGTTCCCCTAAACCATCTGCAATCAGCCATGAAACCATTAACCTCCAAAGAGCACTTCCAAGTCACTCTCCCGTCCACCCCCAGCATGCACCAAAAACACCCCCACGGACCCCAAATCGCTCCCCATGTATCCTCCCAACCATACTCTGCAGCACAAAACTATGCCTCCAAACCACTCTTCAATGATCACTATACCCAACCTTGTTTAAAATTACATGCTACCAGGTGCCCCTGGGTGGCTCAGTGGGTTAAAGCCTCTGCCTTCACCTCAGGTCATGATCCCAGGTTCCTGGGATCGAGCCCCGCATCGAGCCCCGCATCGAGCCCCGCATCGAGCCCCGCATCGAGCCCCGCATCGAGCCCCGCATCAAGCTCTCTGCTCAGCAGGGAGCCTGCCTCTCCCTCTCTCTGTGCCTGCCTCTCTGCCTACTTGTGATTTCTGTCTGTCAAATAAATAAATAAAATATTAAAAAAAAATAAAATTACATGCAACCATACCCACAAAAACTCTTCCAGTTTTTTCCATACCACCCAAACCACCCTCCAAAAACTCCCAACTACACCCTAAACTTCCCTATAATAGTACCCAATGTTATCTGTAAATATTCCCCATTTACATTCCCAGCCTCCCAACTACACCTCCAAACCACCTTCCAGTGACCCACCAAACCCCTTCAGTCTCCCCTTTGATGGCTCCTGCAATCCCCAAACACTTTCCAATGGCTCCTAATTATACCCTCAAACTATCTTTTTCTTTTCAAGATTGTATTTATTTATTTGAGAGAGAGTGAGAGAGAGAGAACACAAGTAGGGGGGGAGCAGAGGGAGAGGGAGAAGCAGGCTCCCCGCTGAGGAGGGACTCCCCCACCCATGCGGGGTTGGATCCCAGGACCCCGAGATTAGGACCTGAGCTGAAGGCAGATGCTTAACCAATTGAGCCACCCAGGCGCCCCTCAAAGTGTCTTTAATAACCTCTGAGCATCATCCCTCCAACAATCACCAAATCTACCCCAAGCCATTTTCATTAGCTTCCTGTGGCTGCTATAATGAATTTCCACAAACTTGGTGTCTTACTACCTAAGAAATGTATTCTCTCACAGTTCTGGGGGCCAAAAGACCACAGTCAAGGTGTCAGCAGGCCCATAATCCCTCCAGAGGCTCTAGGGAAGAATCTGTTTGTCACCACTTCTTAAGCTGGCGACTGTCAGCGTTCCTTGGCTTGTAGCCACATCAGTACAATCTCTGCTTTGGTCGCGATTGCCATCCATTCCATCTGTGAAATCTGCCTCTGCTTCCCTCTTATAAGGACACTTGTTATTACAGTTAGGGTCCTCATGATACTGATAATGCAGGATAATCTCCCCATCTCAAAATCCTCTGTAATCACATCTGCAAACTGCAAAGTCCTTTTTCTTTTCTTTTCCTTTCCTTTTTTTTGCCATCTAAAGTACACTCACATGTTCCAGGAATTAGGATGTGCATATCTTTTGGGGGGGCATCATTCAACACTATACCATTTGGTCCCCAAAGATATACATCTACCCCATATGCAAAATACATGTACCACATCCCAATACCCCCCAACTTTCATCTATTACACCATCAACTTAACTTCAAAATCTCACTTTAAAAAAAAAAAGACTCACTTAAAAAAATGTTTTATTTATTTATTTGACAGAGAAAGACACAGCGAGAGAGGGGACACAGGCAGGGGGTGTGGGAGAGGGAGAAGCAGGCTTCCTGCAGAACAGGGAGCCCCATGCAGGGCTCAGTCCCAGGACTCCAGGATCATGACCTGAGCCGAAGGCAGATGCTTAATGACTGAGCTACCCAGGAGCCCCTCAAGATCTCACTTAAGCTTCATCAGCTCAAAGGTTCCAAATTTTATCATCTGAGTCAGGTATAAATGAGACTCTGGGTATGATCCAACCTGAGGCAAAATTCCTCTCCATCACCCAGCTTGTGACATTAGGAAGCAAATTATCTGTCCCCAAAACACAGTGGTGGAACAGACATAAGAGAGGAGTTATAGGCATTCTTAATCCAAAAGGGGAAAAAATGGACAGAAACAAAGTGTCACTGGTCCCAAGTAATTTTGAAATCCAACAGCGCACGTTCCATTAGGTTTCAAGGCCTGGGACTAATTCACAGTGACGTGGGGCTCCACTTCTGGTCCCATCACTCTGCCCTCAGAATCATTAATCCTTTCTTTTGAAGGGTAGCACATGTTTGCTGCTAAGTAGCTTTAGCCCTGTGTCCTTCCAGTAGAATTTTGGGAGTCCAACATCCTTCCTTCATTTCATCCTATCTCCATTTCTTGCAAGCCAACTGGGCCAGTGTTTCTGTCAGTATAACATTCATCCTCAAAAATTTTGTGGGTCTTCCATGGAAGTCCCAAGGATTCACATCAGTAGACTAAAGGGTCTTCCACAAAACTTTCATGGATAATTCCATCCCTATTCCAGACTTCTGCTGAAATAGTTGAGAGGATCCATGAGTCACACATCTAATCTCTTTAGCACTAGCAAAAGGCTGTCCAGCCACACCTTTGGCTCTCTCTCTCCAGAACATACTTTGCTGAAAGTAAATCTCCTAAATTCTGTATCTTCTGCAATCTGGACAGCCAGAGAATTTTCCAGACCACCAAATCCTGGATCCATTTTGCATAGCAGTTCTTCCCTCAATTTACCTCTTTCCTTTCACATGTTACTAAAAGCAGTATGAAGATTCAAGCAGTACCTCCGACACATTCCTTGGAAATCTCCTCAGCTGAATATCCAAGATCATCACTGACAAGCTCTGCTTTTCACACAACTGTAGAACACAGTTTAACTAAGTTTTCTGCTTGTATATATATATAATAAGGCTTGGGGTGCCTGGGTGGCTCAGTCTGCTGGACATCTGACTCTCGATTTTGGTTCAGATCATGATCTCAGGGTCATGAGATTGAGCCCCGGGTCAGGCTCTGCACTCAACATGGAGTCTGCTTGAGATTTTCTCTCTCCTTCTCCCTCTGCCCCTCCTCCTGATGCATGCACACTTGCTCTCAAATAAATAAATCCATCTTTTAAAAAAGAGGAAGGGAGCCCCTGGGTGGCTCAGTCAGTTGGGCACCTGCCTTTGGCTTGGGTCGTGATCCCAAGGTCCTGGGATTGAGCCCCACATCAGGCTCCCTGCTAAGTGGGGAGTCTGCTTCTCCCTCTGCCTCTCCCCCTTGCTTGTGCTCTCTCTCTGTCAAATGAATAAATAAAATCTTTTTTAAAAGAAAAATAAATAAAAACCAGGAGTGCGTGTGCACAAAGGAAAGACCATGTGAGGACACAACAAAAAGCAACTATCTGCCTGTGAGACCGACAGTCCTTATCAGAAATGAATCCAGGGGTGCCTGGGTGGCTCAGTGGGTTAAAGCCTCTGCCTTCAGCTCAGGTCATGATCTCAGGGTCCTGGGATCGAGCCCCGCATCGGGCTCTCTGCTTCCTCCTCTCTCTCTGCCTGCCTCTCTGCCTACTCGTGATCTCTGTCTGTCAAATAAATAAAAATCTTAAAAAAAAAAAAGAAATGAATCCAGAAGACACCTTGGTCTCAGACTTCTGGCCTCCCAAACAGTGAGAAAATACATTTCTGTTGTTTAACGTGCCCAGTCTGTGGTATTCTATTAGGACACCCCAAGCAGACTAGGACAAAGCCACAATCCATGTGCATGCATGCACCAAAATCTGTGCTCATTTCCTGTGGCTGCTTTAACTAATTACAACACACTTGACGGCTTAAGATACAAGCACTGTATTTTTTCACGGTTCTGGGGGCCCAAAGCCCAAAATCAGTTTCACTGGGTCAAAATCAAGGTGTCGGAAGAGCTGTACTCTCTTTGCAGACTTTGGAGGAGAATCTTCTTGTTGCCTCTTCCTGCTTCTGGTGGCTGATTTCAGTCGGTGTCTTGTGGCTACATCACTAAGATCTCTGCCTCAGTGGTCACATTGCCTTCTCCTTTTCTTTCTCTTCTATTTAAGATTTCATTTATTTATTTGGGGGGGACAAGCGGGAGGGATCACCAGAGGGAGAAGGAGAAAGAGAGCCCAATGCAGGGCTCCATCCCATGACCCCGGGATCATGACCTGACCCGAAGGCAGACGCTTAACCCACTGAACCACCCAGGCAGCCCTGCCTTCTCCTTTTCTATCAAAGCTGCCTCTGCCTTCCTCTTATAAGGACACTTGAGATTACAACCAGATTCCATTAAGATAATCCAGGATAATGTCCCCATCTCAAAATTCGTAATTAAATCACATCTGCAATGCATTGTTTGCCACACAAGGTTATCATTCACAGATACCAGGGATTAGGACATGGACATATATTGGAGAGCCATTAGTCAGCTGACCACACCATCCTATGACAGTGAACAGCTCTGTCTTTAATAACTTGACAGAAGTTCGGACTTTGTCTCTGATCACTCACCAACTTCCCATAGTCCCTTCCAATCCTCCAGTGGTATTCCCAGTTCACCCTTACCTTACCTAGCTGTACCCTGGTTTCCTGATCTAGACGTAGGGATAATAAATGGAACCTTACTGTTGTGAGGTTCTGTTGTAAGGATTAAAACGAATGAATGCAGATAAAGTACCAAGAATGACCACTTAAGGTTGCTTATTGCTATTTTCTTTTAAAGATTTTATTTGTTTATTTGAGAGAGAGAGTGAGACAGAGATTGACGGGGGGTGGGGGGAGGGCAGAGAGAGAAGCAGACCCCCTGCTAAGCAGGGAGCCTGATGAGTTGCAGAGCTTGATCCTGGAACTCCAGGATTCTGACCTGACCTAAAGGCAGTCACTCAACCAACTGAGCCACCCAGGCGCCCCCAGCTTATTGCTATTTTTTAAATATCTTTTGCCTTGGGGCACGGAGGAGGCTCAGTCGGTTAAGTTTCTGCCTTTGGCTCAGGTCATAATCCCAGGGTCCTGGGATCCAGCCTTGCATGGGGAGCCTGCTTTTCCCTCTCCTTCCGCTGCTCCCCCTGATTGTGTGTAGCAATCTCTCTCTCTTTATCAAGTAAATAAAATCTTTAAAAATGTATCCTTTACCTTTTGTATCTTAAGAAGGCCTTTTTAAAAAAATATTTTATTTATTCATTTGACAGACAGAGATC
>ML099926.1:23176-87332 GCA_003697995.1 Taxidea taxus jeffersonii | reverse complement strand
AGGCAGAGAAGCAGGCAGAGAGAGGGGGGGAAATAGGCTTACCAATAAGCAGAAAGCCTGATGCAGGGCTCGATCCCAGGACCCTGGGATCATGACCCAAGCTGAAAACAGAGGCTTTAACCCATTGAGCCACTCAGGTGCCCTCAAGAGATTTTAGTTTTAAGTAACTTCTACACCCAACATGAGGCTCGAACTCACAACCCTGAGATCAAAAGTCGCATGCTCCACCAACTGAGACAGCCAGGTGCCCCATGGAATTATTTTTTTTCCTGAATTGTGTAAATTAGGAGTCTGATCCCTCTCCCAAAAGATAATCATTTCTCCCCAAACCATTTAGATAAATTAGTCCATCTCCCTCCCAGTTACTTGAAATATCATTCTTAAAATATCATTTACTAATTCTCAGAAGTACCTAGGTCAATTTTTGGACTTTTCCTGTGCCATCGATCTAATTTTCTATTCCAACTCCCATATCACAGTGTTTTAATTACTAGTGCTTTGTGATATACTCTGAATTTGTTAAGATTATGCCTCCTGCTTTCTTCCTCTTTCATAAAATTAGATATATATATATATTTTATTTGACAGACAGAGATCACAAGCAGGCAGAAAGGCAGGCAGAGATAGAGGAAGGGAAGCAGGCTCCCTGCTGAGCAGAGAGCCCGATGCAGGGCTCGAACCCAGGACCCTGAGATCATGACCTGAGCTGAAGGCAGAGTCTTTAACCCACTGAGCCACCCAGGTGCCCCTAAAATTAGATATTTTTTAAAGGACTTATTTATTTGAGACAGATACAGAGAGAGAGAGAGAGAGAGAGCATGAGCAGGGGGACAGGGAGAAGCAGACTCCCCGCTGAGACTCCATACCAGTACTCTGGGATCATGACTGGAGCGGAAGGCAGATGTTTAAGCTTTTGAGCCACCCAGGCGCCCCTCCAATTAGATATTCTTACATATTTAAGGCACCATAAGAATTTTAACAACAGGTCTACCAGTTCCATTTTGGAATTTTTATTAGTAATGTGTTGATTTTTTTTTTTTAAGATTAATGGAGGGGGCGGGCCTGGGTGGCACAGTCAATTAAACACCAGACTCTTGGTTTGGGCTCAGGTCGTGATCTCAGGTTCCTGAGATCAAGCCCCAGGACCAGCAGAGACTCTCTCTCCCTCTCCCTCTGTCCCCGCCCCCGCCCCCCACGCACATGCTCTCTCTCTCTGAAATAAATATATAAATCTTTTTTTAAAAAAAGATTAATTTGGGAGCTAATTATCATCTTTATTATGTGGATAATGGGGTTGTGCGAGCATGTGGGGGATGTGCGTGTTTACTAAGCCAACGTCCTGGGCCAATACAGGACCGCGCAAGACGGATGAGAACTCAGTGAAGTTATTTGAGGTCCAACAATTGGGAAGAGTCTTGGGATGTTGGGAAGGAGGAAGGGAAGGATGCCGGTCCAGGTGTTCTTTGAGCTGACCGTGTATGGCTGGGGGATCCTCTGCTGTGTGCGGGCCAGCATGCCTGTATCTGGAACACAGAGGAGCTCAATAAATATTTGTTCAACCAGTGCACAAATGAGTGAATCAAGTTTTGGAGAGCCGATTGCATGCCAAACCACCTGCTAGCACTTTTCATAACTTATCTCTAATCCTCATAACAATCCTGCCAGACAGGTAATTATGACCCCCATCTGACAGGCCAGGAAAGCTGAGGATCGGAGAGGGGCAGTCCCTTGCTCAAATCCAAACCCGGATCTTTATTATTCTAGAAGTCATTCACCAAAGGGGCCAGATTTCCATCCTTTCACTCATTCATTCCTCTGTCAGGGATTTATTAAGCACTCACTATGTAGTACAACGACCTAGTACAGCAACTGCTCTAGGTGACACAGAGTAGGCGGAGTGTTCCCGGGAAGACCAGCTGGGCGGTTAGTTTGTGGGTACCGAAAGGGCGGGGTTTCTGGTGCGCACCTCCGGGGAACTTTGCTGCCTAGGCCTCCCAGTCAAGGCTTCCGCTGTGGAGGCACGGCTGGATGGAGGTTGCCTCGCGATCTAGGGAGCTGTCATTACAAACATCGGCCAAGAGGGGGCGCAGTCCTGCTGCTAGAATTGTGGCCTGGAGACCCTCTGCGCGCTGACAGGCCATCGGTGCGCAGGCGCAGAGGACTCAAGGAGCGGCTTAAAAAATCCTGCGGAGGGATCGCTTGCGAGAGGGGGCGTGGCTTAATCAAAGTATGTCTCGCTGATTGGCCACTGTTTCTGAGGGCGTGGCCTAGATGCGTCCTTCTCGGAATGAGGGCCGGCCGAATCTAGTTTTCTCTCCTTGTCGGAGGCGTAGCTTAGGGCGGGCCCTCGAGCCACCCCTCGATGATTGGCTGCCTCACTCAGAGGGGGTGGCCCGGCGAGCCGTCCATCCTCCGTGCGGTCACTTCCTGTGGAGTTTCCCCAGCCCAGGGAGGAGGGGGAAGAGGGCGAGGGGGAGGAGGGCGGTCGTCCGGGGTTAGGTTGGGGGGGGGGTGTTGGTCCGTTTAGGGCGGGGGATGACTCACGGCCCATCCCATCGTCCCGACGCCGCCCGCCCGCGCAGAGCTCGCTCCATGGCTTAGCGGAGGAGGCGGTGGCGAACGGGGGAGGGGGACTCTTATTTTGTTAGGGGGACCGGGCCGGGGCCCGACCGGCCTGGCAGGGCTCGCCCGGGGCCGGGCGTCATGTCTCATGCGGCCGAGCCAGCTAGGGACGGCGTAGAGGCCAGCGCGGAAGGCCCTCGAGCCGTGTTCGTGCTGTTGGAGGAGCGCAGGCCAGCCGACTCGGCCCAGCTGCTCAGGTGCGGGGCCGCCTGGGACCGGTAGTGCCGACTGGGGGTCCTGGGGGGCCTGATCTGGGGGGGACAACGGGAGCCCAGGCCTGGGATTGCAGGCCCTCGGCCTAGGCTTGGAGGACGTCGGGGCGCCGGTCTTGGGAGGGTACCTAAGGAATCCGGCGGTGGCCTGCTTGGACTGAGGCTTAAAGAAGTCATGGAAGTGCCTTAAGGGAGGCCTGGTTCCAATTTGGGGGGCTCTTGACTGGGTTTAGAGGGGGGGAAGATTCTGTTGTGTTCAGAGCCTGGTCTGGAGCAACTGAACTTGGGGGACTGGGGATGAATTTGGGGTCCTTGAGTTAGGTGTGAGGGGAATGAATTTGAGGGGGTACTCTGTAGGTAAGCACTGATCTGAAGGGACTTTTCCCCTCAGTGTCAGAGAAGGGGTTCTGGGAGACAGAAGTGCTGTCTTGGAAGCTGGTTGATTCCCAGTGACCGCTTGCTTGACTATGTTTGGGGATAACAGGAATCTGGAGGGATTTGGGGATATCTCAGATATGCTACGTGGGACCAGCTTTGTGTGTGTGTGTGAGAGTGAGAGCAAGAGAAGCAACATTCATCAAGGCTTGACCAGAATAATCACTTTACCCCTGCCCACCCACCCAGCTGGGTCAGATCCCAGGGATAGTGGAAAAGCCCTCTTCCCACACCCCCACAGGGGCTTGAATGGGAGACAGTGAGGCAGACAGAGGCAACAGAGATGGTCCTACTTCTTAGCTCAGAGAAGGCCTCACACCTTACTTGGGAACCCAGAGGAGGGTCTTGTTCCTGCTGCCAATCATCCTAGCCTCTCAGCCAGCCTGGCTCACCCTCTGCGCGCACCTGGATTCTTTTTCTCCCCCTCCCAGTCTGTCTGTCAGACCCTGGAAATCAGTCATCTCGAATCTGTCCCTAGAGCTGGAATAAGGGCCAGGTTCACCATCCCTGCCTGGGTGGGTCCTCTGTGGCCTCTTCACATCCTCACTTCAATCAGCAGGCTTGTAAGCCCCAGCCCACTGTGTCCTCACCCTGCCCACCCCAGTGCTCATCTCTTCAAACTTATGTGCAATGGGTGTGTGAGCAGGGATGGGGCTTTGCCTTCTTTCTTCCTGGGATTGTGCTGAGCTCAGCAGCTCCCCAAGCTTCCTCTTCCCAACTTCCTGGGTGGTTTTAGGTCCCCATCTGAGGGTGAATGAGGAAAGGAAGGAAGAAGACAGATCCTTGGAGCCGGGAGAGAGTTTTTGTCAAGCAAAGTCACCCACAGTGTTTCAGGATTCTAAGTCTTTGACTCCATTCAGGATGCATATCCATTCACGTGCATGTGAATGCTCCCCACACACTAGGGTCTTGCCCCTGGCCTGGAGGACTGAGTGAGAGCCTTTGCACCCAATGCTTGCCCATTTTCTGACGCCTTCGAAACAACCTGGCTCATCACAGTAGTGGGAATAGTTGAAAGGGAGGGGTGTATGGCTTTTTATTTTGTGTCAGTGGATGTTGGTTTTAGAGGTAGGGGTGTGTGTGTGTGTGTTCTGTCAAAAAAAAAAACAAAACAAAACAGGAGAGCGCTGGACAGGCTCCTCCCGCCAAGAAAAGAATGCTCAGGGGGAAGCAGATCACCCACCCCAGCTCTCCCTCTTTTAAATCCAAATTACCAGAATGAGGGGAGCCCTTGATATTTCCATTTTGTATTTGGGGTGTGTATTGGCTTCCCCTGAACTCTGGCTGGGGGGGTACTTATTTGCAAAAATGGTGGATCCTTCCGTCCAATGAATCATGGACCCCAGTTCTTTGTGATGCATTCAGTTTGTGCTACAATAGACTGTTGTGCCGAAGGGTGCCCCCACAGTGCTGGAAGTGTGTAGACCAACGTGGGCTCACATTCAGCTGCCAGGACCCCAGTAGGGGGTGTGGGGGCTGGAACAACTCTAAATGCAAGGTCAGGACTCCTGCAAAGTGAATTGTCCTTCCTAAATTCTTTGCTTCTCTTTTCCCTCCAACCCAGGTTATTACACGTGATTGTGTTAGAGTGAGGAGTTGGGATCCAGGCACTGTTACTGTTTTGAATCCTGAGGGACTATGGGTAACAGAGCAAAAGCAAGTGGGGAGGGAAGAGGGGTGTGAAGAGAGAGGAAGGAAGACCTGGGAATTCCCGATGGTGGTACCCAAGGAGTGGCCTCTTCTGCAGCCTGTGCTCTGTTCCCCTCTCCCTTTGATGTGTGTCTCTCTCCTTCCCACTGCCCACTCTTTCTTTCTCTCTTGGAGGGGAGTGAGGTCTCCATATACTCAATGACCATCACCCTTCCCTCCCTTTCACCCTCAGCCTCAACTCTTTGCTTCCGGAATCTGGGATTGTTGCTGACATCGAATTAGAAAGCGTCCTCGATCCGGACAGCTTCTACGAGCTGAAAAGCCAGCCCCTTCCTCTACGCTCAAGGTCTGTCTCCTCTGACTCCCCTCCCAATTCCTCAGGCCCCTTCATCCCCTCTTGACAGGCAGAGGCCCTCAGTGCCAGGGCAACCCTTTCGGCAGGCAGCGTGCATTTTCCAGATGGTAAAATTAGGGGCCTGAAAGCATATGTCACACAGGAAAGCCTGTGGCCACGCTGGGATTCCATTAGCTTGAACCAGACCTCCCCTGCCTCCCTCCTCCCATCCAGAACACCCATTCATACACAAATATTGCTGGAAGCCTTGGTTGGCCTGCGGGTGCCCAGCCGCCAGGTGGGCGGAGCTGTACCCACAATCCCTGCTCACCCCTTTCCCCACTCAACAAACTCACCCCCCCAGCCCTTGAGGAACCCCTGCTGGTCTCTTCTTTCCCCCAGCTTGTAAGTCTAAATGTGCTGAGTCATCGGCCTGGGCTCTAAGAGAGGGGAGGGGACCTGGAAGAGGGGCAGGAAGAGAGGATTGTGAAATCTCTGAGATTTTCAAGACTGCCTAGCCCCTGGGTCTAGAGGCCCAGGCTGGGGCGGAGGAAGGGCCTGCGCTTGCCCCTGTAGCCAGATGCCCACGATCAGGAGCTGAGCATCCTCAGCCCCAAACGGAGCTTTAAGAGCCCTCTATACCCTAACCTACTGCCATGGCCCTCATTTGGCATCCTTCTGCTCTCCTTTACATGGAATGGACCTCCTCTCCCACAGCCTAGCAATGGCATCTCTCCTCAGTGTTTGAACAGGCCCAGATTCAGCCTTCGCCATAAGGATCCAAGGCTAAACCTTCCCCCCACCAGACTGTGACCCATAAGGGCTGGGACTCAGCCTGGTCCCAGTGTCTCCCCCATCAGACAGTGACCCCTGAGGGGCTGGGCCTGGGCTCAGTCCCTGTGTCTCCCCCGTCAGACTGTGAACCCAGAGAGCCCTGAGAAGGTGTGCTTCCTGGGTGTCCCCCTCCATGTTGTGGCCCCTGAAGGCAGAAAACAGGCCTAATTCCAGCATCTGCTTCCTCCCACGATGACTCCTTAGGCTCAGGACGAGACTTTTAGCTTACCTATGGCCCCATATTTCCCATTCCACAGCCTCCCAATATCACTGCAAGCCACCCCAGCTCCACTCTCTGCATCGTCTTCTGCAGGGGGCTCCAGGACCCCTGCCATGTCGTCCTCTTCTTCATCGCGGGTCTTGCTGCGGCAGCAGCTCATGCGGGCCCAGGCCCAGGAGCAGGAGAGGCGTGAGCGACGGGAACAGGCCGCAGCCTCTTCCTTCCCCAGCCCTGCCCCTGCCTCTCCTGCCATCTCAGTTGTGGGCGTCTCTGCAGGGGGCCACACATTGGGCCGTCCTCCCCCTGCTCAGGTGCCCAGGGAGGTGCTCAAGGTAAGGTGACATCCGGAGGCCCTGGGAGGGGTCTCAGTGACTGAGGGGTGGTCATGGTGGCTTTTGGGCCAAGGTCCTAGGGGCTCTCAGGAAGGTCCCAGTTACTGTTTAAATAGGCTGTGTTAGTGTCCCGTTACATTTAGGGGTTCCGAGCCATTCTCGTGCAACCGTGAGGGGTTCTTAGGGGACACAGGATGTCTGGGTGGGCCTGGAAGGTTGTGAGTGCCTTGAGTGGGCCCTAGGGCCTCCTGTGAAGTAACCCCAGGAAGAAATTCATAGGAAGAGCTTCCTGTGTATGTCATAAATTAGGAGTTTGGCCATCGGAGTGACTTTGGAAGCCACGTGTGGCTTCTAGGTCTCCTAGGTGATGTCAGATCTCGGGTCTCCTAGGTGATGTCGGAGACTGGAGAGAGAGTCTTGGGACCTGTGCCAGGGTGCCCCAGAAACTGAGGGATTCTGTCAGCCACGGGTGGCTCTTGTGGGGCTGTGAGGGATTTCTGAGAGAGTTTGGGTCCCTGGGAGAGACTTCCCAGTATTTGGGGAGGTAAGAAGGGTCTCTGATTCTCGGCTGGGTTTGCTGGCCTGAGCCTAGAAACAGGTGACCTCTGAGGGTCAGCCTGGGGCGCAGAGTCAGCCCATCCTACCACCCTTCCACCCCTCCTTGCCCCCTTCCCACAGGTGCAGACCCACCTAGAGAACCCGACGCGCTACCACCTCCAGCAGGCACGCCGGCAGCAGGTGAAACAGTACCTGTCCACCACACTCGGCCCCAAGCTGGCTTCCCAGGCCCTCACGCCACCACCGGGAGCTGCTAGCGCCCAGCCGCTCCCAGCGCCCGAGGCTGCCCATGCTGCCGGCCCCACAGGCAGCGCCCCCAATAGCCCCATGGCACTTCTCACCATTGGGTCCAGCTCAGAGAAGGAGGTCAGTAGCTACAGACAACTTTACCACACTCCCCATCATCCAGCTTCCTCTAACCCTCGTCGGTATTCCCTTCTTCCCCCAGATTGACGATGTCATTGATGAGATCATCAGCCTGGAATCCAGTTACAACGATGAGATGCTCAGCTATCTGCCCGGAGGCACTGCAGGGCTGCAGCTCCCCAGCACGGTGAGGCCCTGAGATGGGAGGCTGGCTGATGCTTAAGTCGCATCCGTCTGTCCCTGACACGACACCCAGGTTGGCTGTGTATATTAGACCCTTACTTTGAATTGTACGAAGATAGCGAAGGAGGCTGTGGGGATGAGAAGAGAGTACACCAGGGCCCTGGTACCTTGTGTTGGGCTGCGTGGAGAGGTTGACCTGGTGGATTCTGAGAGATACAAGGGCAGGGACTCCGGGGAGATAATCAGGGCATACCCAGGCAGTCAAGCTGCAGTGTGGGAGGGACTGAGGAATGGGACTCTTGTAGTAAGAGGTTCAGGTCACTGGGATATAGCCAGACCATGTAGCGATTGGAACATATCAGAAGTCTTAAAAAGTTGGTATGGTTGAACCTTGGGGTGATCGGAAAGTACAACATTACAACATCTCTTTCAGTGAACCATGCCAAGAGGCTGGATCCTTGTGGAGAGTAGGTAAAACTCTCTAGAGCAAGGGATGTGCCAATAAATTATACCATTCTGGTTCTGGAACATTCCAGGAGTCCTATAACTTGCTTTAGGACATACCAACGGGGCTGTGGCTTTGTTTCCTTCCAACACACTGAAAGGACAGAAGCGTTTATAGATATGGCACCAGCTTATCAGAACCTTTTATTGATTTGGACACAGCTAGGGACTGGAACTTTATATTACATGGATCCAGCAGACTAGCAGGGGTTTCAAGAGATGATAACTCATCTAGTGGTGGGATTAATTACTCAGGGTTTAGTTTGTTGCCCCGGAGTATATCCAGGAGAGGGTGAAGGAAAGAGAACAAAAGAATCAAGGCTGGCATAAGAGCAGTGCTCGTTGAATGGTTGGACAAGAAATCCTGAGAGATCGGAATGCGTGGGAAGATACTAGAAGTCAGGAGCTCGGTGCATGACCATGTACATGATAAGGTGGTGCAACACAACAGCCACGGCAGAAGGCTAGAGATCGGGCTGGAACTCTCTGAAAGGCCAGATTTTGGATAGAATGTTACCATGACAATTTCCCAAGGTCTGAGAAGATTGAGCTGGAGTGTTCCAAGAATGCCGACTTGGAACATTGTGCTAGGAGGGGCTGATGGGCTGGAAGGTTGCATCGTAGCCAACAAAGACCTGAGGAGGGGTGGTTTTCCAGCACTTCTCAGGGCCAACCCCAGAGTTGGGGAGAGGGGCCTCCTAGGTTGCTGAGGTATTTGGGGGCATTCAGGGGCACAAGAAAAGGGTCCAGCAGACTCTGGTCCCCTGACCAAGCTGGGTGGGTCCACATGATCCTGTCCTCCCCACTGAGTCACCCTGCAAAGTTCCCTTGAATGAGAGGGAAGGGTCCCTGTGTTGAGCCAGCCAGTCCTTGCATTAGGGTATCTGTGGAGCATGTGGAAGGGTGGGGGTCAGGTTCTGAGAAGGGGGCCAAGCCTGGGGCTGGTCCGAGCCGTCGTCTCTCTGCCCTCCCTGCCCCCAGCTGCCTGTGTCAGGGAATCTGCTTGATGTGTACAGTAGTCAGGGCGTGGCCACACCAGCCATCACTGTCAGCAACTCCTGCCCGGCTGAACTGCCCAACATCAAACGGGAGATCTCTGGTAAGGGCCAGGGTCTTGGCCCCAGGCGCCCATTCTGGACCCCGGGGTGAGCCCTTTGTCAACCAGGTGGGCCTGATGCTGGGGGAAGGGGGTTAAGCAGACAGAAAGGGGCTGTTTGCCCTCTCCTTCCACACAGCCCATGGGCTTGCTTTCACCCCATTTCCTCTTGTCTCGGGTTTAACAAATGATCAGTCACCAGGGCTCTTAAAAAACAAAACTCATGAAAGTGGCACTTTTAAAAAAAAAGTCACTTCTCTGCCTCCACCCACCAGCTCCTACCCCCAGCAGCCGGACGTGCCGCCCTCTGTCTTTCCCACGTCCGGAGGTCCTGACTACCCGCCACCCCCCCACTTTCTTCCAGAGACTGAGGCCAAGGCCCTTTTGAAGGAGCGACAGAAGAAAGACAATCACAACCTAAGTGAGTGGGCTCCCGTGCCCTTGCCAGCATGTTCCCCAGCCCTGCCTCACTCCCTGCCCTGGCCTTCCTTGAGGGGGGCCTGTCCCAGCAGCAGCCTCCCCATCCCCTCCTCCTCCCTCCTCAGCCTGTTGACAGCTTTCCCTCTCTTCTCCCCACCCCCCAAAGTTGAGCGTCGCCGGCGATTCAACATTAACGACAGGATCAAGGAGCTGGGTACCCTCATCCCAAAGTCCAGTGACCCGTGAGTCTAGGGTGGGGGAAGGCCTTGGGCTGGCAGAAAGTGGGATGAGGGCCTTGTTCCCCTAAAGCTATTCCTGGGTGGGAAGCGCCCGGCATTTCTGCTCCTGGTCCCTCCAGCTTTTAGGACCGTGCATAGGGGCATAGCCCCTTGTAGCCCCTAACCTACAATTTTAAGTGCATGACATTGCAGTCTGTGTGCCTCATCTGGTCCCCGTCTGACATAGGCACTCATTTTGGGTTCATTTAGTACTTCCTAATTATTCATTCAAGGGACGCATTGAGCTTCTTTGTGTCAGGGACTGTGCTAGGCCTTGAGAATATCAGAGGGACAAAACAGACAAAAATCCCTGAGCTTCTGGGACTGATACTTTACTGGAGGCAGACAGACCACAAACAAGATAAATAAATAAAACCTGGGCAGTTACGAGGAGTGTTGTGGGGAAAAATAAAGAGAAGATCGGGGTATGCCTGGCTGGCTCAGTAGAGTGTGTGACTCTTTTTTTTTTAAGATTTTATTTATTCATTTGAGAGAGAGAGAGCACAAGCAGGGGGAGAGGGAGAAGCAGACTCCCTGCTGAGCAGGGAGCCAGATGTGGGACTCGATGCAAGGGACCTGGAGATTGTGACCTGAGCCAAAGGCAAATGCTTAGCCATCTGAGCCACCCAGACTCCCCAGTGTGTGACTCTTGACCTCGGGGTTGTGAGTTCAAGCCCTATGTTGGGCATAGAGGTGACTTTAGAAAAAGAATAGAAGATGGGAGAACGTTGGCAAGGGTTACAACTTAGGGTGAGGAGGGCGGGCACAGGGCAGGTCTGCACTGACAAGCCAACATTGGCAGTGAGGCAGGAGCCATCTGGGTGTCTGGGGAACAGTGTCCAAGGCGGAGGGCAATGCTGGCCTGGAGGCCCTGAGGTGGGAGTGGTTTTCCATGTTCTAGGAGCATGAATCTGCTCTTCCCTCAGAACAACTGGGAAGGGCATTCCATACCTTTGAGGTATGCCCCACCCCTGAACTCCGGGTCTAGGCCTGTGCTGGTGCAGTTGCCCCCTCAGCTCCCGAGAGCCCCCCTACGCAACACTGCCTCCTTTCCTCCCCATTGGGCCCTACAGGGAGATGCGCTGGAACAAGGGCACCATCCTGAAAGCCTCTGTGGATTACATCCGCAAGCTGCAGAAGGAGCAGCAGCGCTCGAAAGACCTGGAGAGCCGGCAGCGTTCCCTGGAGCAGACCAACCGCAGTCTGCAGCTCCGAATTCAGGTTTGGGACAAGGAGGCTGTGGCAGAGGGGACAGGGGGCTCCCTACAGGCAGAGGCAGAGGAAGAGCAGGCCGGGATTTCCTGGCCTACTTGGGGCTTCCCCGACTCATACAACAGTGACAAGTAGTGATCATAACCTTACCGAGAACAGCGACGAATACTGGCTAACGTATACGGTGTTTGTCTCGTGCAGCGCACGGCGACAGGAGCCTTATCTCCATTTGCTAAGGTAGCCCTCGCCATGATCCAGTGAGGCAGGGACCGTTATTCCACTCATGTTACAGAGTGGGACCTTAAGCCCAGTGACGTTAAGCAAAACTTGCCTCAAGTCGCACAACCCGTGAGCAGCAGCCTGCCCTTGGCACCATCAGAGACTTCTCTGCCTCTGAGGAACCCTGAACCCCATCTGATCCCGCCCCCCACCCCCTACTTTTCACAGGAGCTAGAATTGCAGGCACAGATCCACGGTCTGCCGGTACCTCCCACCCCGGGGCTGCTCTCCCTGGCCACAACTTCAGCCTCTGACAGCCTCAAGCCAGAGCAGCTGGACATTGAGGAGGAGGGCAGGCCAGGCACAGCAGCATTTCACGCAGCGGGGGGATCTGCCCAGAGTGCCCCCCATCAGCAGCCCCCAGCGCCACCCTCGGATGCCCTTCTGGACCTGCACTTTCCCAGCGACCACCTGGGGGATCTGGGGGACCCCTTCCACCTGGGGCTGGAGGACATACTGATGGAGGAGGAGGAGGAAGGGGTGGCGGGGGGACTGTCGGGCGCCCTGTCCCCATTGCGGGCTGCCTCTGACCCCCTGCTCTCCTCGGTGTCCCCGGCTGTCTCCAAGGCCAGCAGTCGCCGCAGCAGCTTCAGCATGGAAGAGGAGTCCTGATCAGGCCTCACCCCTCCCCTGGGACTTCCCCACCCAGGAAAGGAGGACGCCTCAGGATGAGGCCCCGCCTTTTCCCCCCCACCCTCCCATGAGACTGCCCTGCCTAGGTGTTGGGGGGAAGAGCAGACTTGATGAGGTCCCACCCCTGCAACCGGGCAAGGAGGAGGAGTCAGATGAGGCCCCGCCCCCTCCCCACCAGAGCAGCCGGTGAGGTTCAGCCACGGAGAAGGCGGTAACCTCGGGCAATTACCCTGGAGATTGCAGCCTCGCCCCTGCCCCGTGGGACCCGCCCTTGCCCAGGTGAGGGAAGGAGGCCGGATGAGCTAGGGACTTTCCTAGCCAGGTCTCCTGGGATAAGGAGGTAGCAAGAAACTGGCTCACCCCCTCTTGGAACCACTAGTCTAGTTCATCCTGGCAAGGAAGAGGAGTCAAAATAATAGTGGTCTCACCCTGGGGGTTTAAGCCCTTCCCTTTCCCCTGATCCCTGCCCTGTCCTGCCAAGGAACAGACTGAGCAGAGAGCCCTTCACCTGGGAGCGCAGTCCTGGCCTTCCGGCAGTGCGGGAACCAGGCCCCGCCCCTTCCCTATAGGCACAGTGGAGCGCAGGTACTTAAGGCACCAGGAGTCCGTGAGATCAGGCCATGTGGAGATCGCAGACCTTGTCCCTTAGCAACATCCCATCAGAGCATTCCACGCTGCAGGGAGAGGGGGAGTGGTACTTTAGCTCACCAGCCTCAACCTGGGACCAATGGGACCTAACCCAGGAGGGCTCTGAGCCGACCTTGCCCTTGGAGAAGAGGGCTGATCTTGAAATCTTGTGGGGCGACATTCCAGACCTCGATCAGGAGAACTAGACCCTCACCCTTGGGTAGAGTCCCGCCTCCTACTTTGAAGGGCAGTTTGGGGAGATGGTAGGAATTAGGGGGTACTGAGTTCAGGTTCCCAGAACCAGGCACCCCAGCACTCATGCAGTCTATAGAGGAGCAGGATGAAGAAGGGGCCTTTCTGGGTAGTTCCCAAGCCCAGGGAAAAGTGGAAGCCTACCCCACCAAAGCAGAGGCTTGGAGGGAGGGTTGCAAAAGCATATGTACCCCTCTTTTGTTTATCTGATTTTTTTACTGACCCCCCCCATTTCTCAGAAGCTAGGTCACCTCCAATCTCTGGCCTCCGTCCACCCCGTTCTCCATTTGGGAGGACTCTTCCCCTATTTCAGAGCTGTGAGACACTTCCTGCCCATCCCCACCCTTCCTACCACATACACCCAAGGTTGTCAGCTTCAGATCCTTGGGGTCAAGCCCCAAGGAGGGTGTACTAAGGGGTCTGTAGGTTTGTGATTAAAATAATAAATGCTAGGCGTGTTTGATGCGCTTTTAACTTTGGCAGAGGGTCTCCTATCCTTGCTTTTGACTGCACAGTGAGCACCGTCGGGGCTGGCCAGGAGGAAGAAGGTTCTTGGAAGAAACATATTTATGTGGGATGGACTAAAGAACTTAGAGGGACTGGAAGAAAATAACCTGTGAGCAAAAGCAGTCAGTCCTTAACTACCTGTCAGGCACCCTCCTGTTACGAGTGTTTCCCCTAATTGTTTAATCCAAGGACTAATTATGAAGAAAAGTGCCGCTTCTTAGTCCCATTCCATGTTGGAAGAAGCTGAGAACTAGAGTTTAACTCCCTGAAGATACACAGCTGGTAGATGGATGAAGAGCTAAATGGGGAAGTTAGGAGAGCGAGAGATCTGCTATGAAGCATGTCATCACTGAGGGCAGAGGGAGCAAAGATTTTCTTGCAGGCTAACTTTTGGAAACCGATAAAGAAGCGTATGAGGATAACTCTTGGCAGGCGGTAGAGGTCTGCCAGATGGTCCAAAGGGCACACACACACAAAAAACCAATAAAGGTGGAGGGACAGGCAAGCAGTTCTGTTTGGGGACAAATGTTGACATTTGGGGGGGAATTTAAATGGAGGTAAACAAACACAAATACTCTTCTTGAAAGTTGGGAAAAAATATTATTTTTGGAACTCCTCCACCAGACTCTGACTCCCAGGATGGGCATCAGGCCTGGCCCTGCATCTCCCCCAGCAGATTGTGACCGCTGCCCTTCCTACTCTTTTCTAGCCTGTCACACCTTCCCCTAAGGCCTGGTTGCCCAGCCTCTGGCACCAGACTGGTGGCTCCCTGATAACCTTTTCTGGACTTCCTCCTCCTTGAATCTGCCATGTTCTCTTTTTCATTTTGTGAACATAACACGTAACGCCCAGAAGTGTTTTTCTCAAAGTTTGTATTCTGAAAGAAGTTGAGCTTTACGGAAGAGCTGTGAAAGCATTGACGTTCCCGGACACATCAACCAGCATCCTCTAATGTGAATATCCTACAGAACCATGGCATATTTATCAATGCTAAGAAAATAACATTGGCACAGTAACAGGAACTCAACTTTCAGGCTTTATTTGGATTTGACTGTTTTTTCCACGAATTTTTTTTTTTTCTGTTCTAGGATCCAAGTAAGGAAACTCTGTTATCTCTTCCTGTGTAGCAAATTACCACAATCTCGGTGGCTAAAAACAACACACGTTCACATTCTCCCAGATTTTGTGGGTCACTAATCCAGGCTGGCTTAGCTGGGTCTTCTACTCCAGTGGCTTTCCCGAGGATACTATCAAGGAAGGTGTTGGGCAGGATTCAGGACTCCTCTGGAAAGCGGGCTAAGGAAGGATCTGGTCTGAGCTCCCAATAGTTTGGGCAGAACTCAGCTCTCTGTAGCCTGTTGAACTGAGGGCCCCAGTTCCTTGCTGGCTATCAGTGGGGGAGCTCCCAGTCCGCCTCATGGAAGGAAAGGAACACATGTGAAGGACTGCAAAACGGAAGTTGCAGTCTCTTATAATGTAATCACAGGAAGTGACACCTCCTCAAAGGCGAGGCAATTTCTTGGTTAGAATCAAGTTACTCCAGGGGAGGGGATTACAAAAGACCGTGAATATCAGTAGGCGGGGACCACTGAGGGACCATCTTAGCGGCTCCCTACCGCATTGCATTTAGCAGCCATATCCTGGTTTCCTCTGACAGTTTCGAGCTTTGTCTGCAGAGAAGGGCTAGAAGCCGCTCTTCTAAAAACAATGAGCATTTTTAGCACCCAGATCTTGGTTTCTACATGACACTATCCAGTAAAAGGAACCAGGGATCTCTGGAGAAATGGCTGGTCATAAGGCCAGGGTAAGGAAGTGCAGGATGGGCCTGGAGCCTCCTATAGTCCCA
Organism: Taxidea taxus jeffersonii; assembly: GCA_003697995.1. NCBI lineage: Eukaryota > Metazoa > Chordata > Mammalia > Carnivora > Mustelidae > Taxidea > Taxidea taxus. Next base: position 71,932 of record ML099926.1, on the reverse strand, counting down.
CAGAGTAAGGAAGTACCAGAAAGAAAAAAATTAAAAAGAACATGTCATAAGGATAGAAGAGCCATCCTGAAAGCTCCCAATGGCCAAAGCTGGCACAGCTTGAGCAACAAAAAAATAATGATAGTATTGTTTTATAGTCCGCAAAATGAAATATCTGTGATTCCACACTTATATAAATCAGTGATATGATTGAATAAATAAATGCTGGCTACTGGACAACTCCATGCATAAGAATTCCAAAAAATAATTATAGAAGGAATGAGGGATGAGTTATTACTGTTAAAATACCACAGTAATAACTGCTGCGGACCTGATCCACTAAATGCAAATATTAGTGGACAAAACTTTAAGGCGAGCAGGATAGTTGCAAGGCCTTAAAGTATCACTCCAAAATTTTTTAAAAGATTTTTATTTATTTATTTGACACAGAGAGAGGGATAATGAGTGACTGAGCACAACCAGGGGTAGTGGCAGGCAGGCAGGCAGAGGGAGAGGGAGAAGCAGGCTCCCCGCCAAGCCAGGAGCCTGATATGGGGCTTGATTCCAGGATCCTGGGATCATGACCTGAGTCGAAGGCAGCCACTTAACTGACTGAGCCACCAAAGTGTCCCCCAAATTTTTATTAAATACTTGATCCCCCCACACACACCCTAAAGAGTTGAAGCTTAATTCTCCTCCTCTTGAATCTGAGCTGGGCTCAGTCACTTGCATCAAAAGACAAGAGTATGAAAAGCGAAAAACAGTAACTTTGCAGTAGAAAAATCTGACAGACCCCACCTTAACCAAGGGATGAGTTAACATCACCAGTTCTAAGACACATTGCTGTCAGGTATCCCTGGAAGTGATACAATGAGAAAGTATTTCACATTCATAGTATTCTTCCTCAAAACCCCAGAACCCCTGTGTAATGATGAGAAAATAGCAGAAAAAAACGAATTGGGACAATGACATCCTACAAAATATTTTACCCGCATTCTTCAAGTATCAGGATCACACAAGACAAAGAAAGATTGGCTGTATATTTAAGCAAACTCAATCATGTTTGTCTCCATATGTCAATTCTGGCTTTTTTTTTTTTTTTTTTTTTTTGGAGGCGAGGTGCTGAGACCCAGAAGCTAGCGTCATTCTTCGGATAAGTTTATCAAGGCTATCTGCTGTCCTATGCTCCACTGGATGGAACATGATGGCTGAGAAAAGAGAAACACGCAGTGAGCCTGGACTGTACCTTCTTTCCACCTGGGTCATTTTCAGGACCTCCCTGTAGGGAAGTAGAGCTTAGGCAGAGGAAAGCAATAGAGCTGATCTGGGAGGGACTGATCAGATTGCAGGGCAGCTGGGATTTCAATCTACTGGAGAAAAAGAAGCTTTGTAGAGGTGGACTTCCAGAAATCACCATAGACAATACTGTAGGTATTTGGCCAAATGCTAGGCTGAGCAAGCTCACAATAAAACGCTGGGAGGTGGGGCACCTGGGTGGCTCAGTTGGTTAAGCGACTCCCTTTGACTCAGGTCATCATCCCAGGGTCCTGGGACTGAGCCCTGAATTAGGCTCCCTGCTTGATGGAGCGCCTGCTTCTCCCTCTCCCTTTGCCTGCCACTCAGCCTACCTGTGCTCTCTGTCACTCTGTCAAATAAATAAATAAAATCTTTTAAAATAAAGTAAAGCAAAACAAAGCAAAACACTGGGAGGCAAAGCAGAGATCAGTCCTGGGATTCTGTGAACTGAATGGATACTCACACAGTTCAGGGAGACATAAGTCTTTTGGACAGCCTGAGTAGAGTCCTCATCCAATACCCCTAATGAGAAACAAACACCCCAGAAAGACCATGCCTCAAGAGTAGGCCAGTTCAGCCCTAGCTAGACTAAGGGTTACTGTAGATCCTCTCTAACATATCCTTAAAACATGTCTTGAGACATTCAAGCTGGGAAATGCCAGCTGGCTCAGTTAGTAGAGCATTAGACACTTGATCTCAGGGTCCTAAGTGTGTGCCGCACATTGGGCATAGAGTTTACTTTAAAAAATAAAAAGAGGCTCAAGCAGAATTGTGGTATTTACAATGTATGTAGATGTAATATACATAACAATGATACAAAGGACAGAATTTGGGAAACTATACCATTGCAAGGATTTTGCATCTCGTGTGAAATGGTACAATATGAACTTTCAGTTCACTGTGATAAGTTAAGGATGCATTTTGTAATTATCAAGTCTACCTCTAAAGAAAATAATGAAAACAGGGACAGGTGAAAAGCCAATAGAAGAATAACAATTGAATATTAAAATATATTTGGTTAACTCAAAAGAAGGTGGGAAAGGAGGAACAGAGAATGAAAACACAGAAGAAACAAATAGAAAACATATACCAATGTGATAGAACTTAATCTGACCGTGTCAATAACTCCAAAAAGTGTAAATGGACTAGAAACCCTCTTTAAAGGCAAGGATTTTAAGACGAGAAAAATGAAAAATAAGACCCAACTGGAGCTGGGTGCAAAATTTAAATGGATGTCATAAAAGTCAGTAGGGCACCTGGTGGCTCAGTCGATTAAGTGTCTGACTCGATTTCAGCTCAAGTCTTAATCTCAGGGTCATGAGTTCAAGCCTTGTGTGGGGCTCCATGCTGGCTAGGGACCCTACTTAAGAAAAAAAAAGAAGAAACTACTAAAAAATGTCAGTAACCAAGATGAATAACATTTTTAAAATTCCAGTGTAGTTAACATAGGGATAGCTAACATTTCACTGCAGTTTGGAAAAAAAAAGAAAGAAAATTAATGCAAAGCAATCCAATATCAAAACTTGACATCAAGACAGAATTCCACCCTGAACTTGTACTATCCCAAGGAATCATGCAACTTGTGGGAGGTGGGCAGGCTTAATGACATAGAAGGAAAAAAAAAATCTCATAAACTGGCAGTTGCCGGAGTGGACAGGTTGCAGAGAATGGACAAAATAGATGAAGGGGATTCTTTTTTTTCTTTTTGTTTAAAGATTTTATTTATTTGAAAGAGAGAGATCACAAATAGGCAGAGAGAGTGGGGGGGGAGCAGGCTCCTGCTGAGCAATGAGCCCAATTTGGGGCTAGATCCCAGGACCCTGAGACCATGACCTGAGCTGAAGGCAGAGCCTTAACCCACTGAGCCACCCAGGCGCGCTGGTGAAGGGGATTCTTAAGAAGTAGAAACTTCTAGTTATGAAATAAATCACAGAGATGAAAAGTATAGCATAGGAAATATAAACAATAATATTACAGTAACATATAATGACAGGTGGTGACTATGCTTATCATGGTGAGCCTTGCATAATGTATAGGCTTGTTGAATTCACTGTTATACACAAAATAAATATAACATTGTATGTTAACTATACTTTGATTTAAAAAAAAATCTCTCACTTGCAATTTCTTTTGAAGATCAGTGTTCATCCTGAGGGAAGTTGACAAGTTTTTATCATTGTTTATACCCGCCGTCTACAGCATTTCAAGGTAAAAGGGAAAGTTCTATTTTATTACAAACACATGCTTGTGTGATTTTTTTAAATATTAAGAGCACTTAGGAAAGTAATACAAATTTGATCTATTGATATATTTGACTTTTCACCAATTAAATCTGATCATATATCAAACATTTGCTGAACAAATAATATTTTTTACCAGGAAAAATAATTGACCAGGATTCACTTAAAATAGTGAAAGCTTGCTATTATTAAATTCTTTCATAAAAAAATTATTATTCTTTTTTTTTTAAGATTTTAATTGTTTATTTGAGAGAGAGACTACGAGCAGGGGGAGGGACAGAGGGAGAAGCAGACTCCCCACTGAGCAGGGAGCCTGACTCATGGCTCTATCCCAGGGCCCTGAGATCATGACATGAGCTGAGGGCAGATGCTTAAGCAACTGAGCCACCCAGGCACCGCCAAAAATTATTTTTCAATATTTGTTTCTCACCAACATTGTCTGGAAATAGGGTACATAGTTTTCTGCTATTTGTAATGACTGATTGTTGTATTTATGATATAAATGTTTATGTACACCTGTTTTATTAAATATTACAATTTATAGGATCTTAATATATATAAAGCATGTATTATGTATATTTACTCAAAACATTTTTAGTAAAAATAAATATCTTAAATTTATACTAAAAATATTCTAGACAAATATGGCATCTAAAAAGTCAGATGGTACAATGTTCAGAGGAAAAATGTGTTAAGAAATGAATCAAAATTGAGAGGCCTGGATGGCTGGGTGTGTGTTTAAGGTATACAACATAATTCTGTCCTATATGTATATATTGTGAAATGATTTCTGAATCCAAATAGCAGATAGGATATCCTTATGTCTGCCCTAAAAACAACATAAAAAACAGGTACAGGTATTTAATGGACACCAAGATCAAATATAATCAAGGCATTTTGCTCACAAATAAGAAACGTTTATCATATATTAAGATATATACTATGAAATGATGAAATATATTATTTTGAAAACCAAAGCATCTTGGTGAAAATCGATTAAAAATTTGTATGGGACTTATCTGTGTGAAGTGATATTTTGAACCAAGTGGGAAAAGTTAGTAAAGTTCTGTAATAAAACAAACAAACAAAATTAAAAAACATGACTGGATGCCTGGGTATTTCAATCCATTAAGCATCTGCCTTCAGCTCCGGTTGTGATTCCAGGGTCTGAAATCTAGCCCCACATTGGGCTCCATGCTCAGCAAGGAGTCAGCTTCTCCCTCACTCTGCTCAGGCTCTCCCTCTCTGCCTCACTCAAATAAGTAAATAAAGTCTTTTTTTAAAAATGACTATATAAAAACTGCATGCTTAATAGATGGCCCATTCTTCTGCTTAGAACAAATAAGAGAATGTAACTTTGAAAGAAATTTTACTGAATGTACAATGGGAGCACAAGCCATGAATGTACTTATCAAATTTCTTTTAATTTTTTAATTTTTATTATTTTTATTTTTTTTAAAGATTTTATTTATTTATTTGTTAGAGAGAGAGAGCGAGCACAGGCAGACAGAGTGGTAGGCAGAAGCCGAGGGAGAAGCAGGCTCCCTGCTGAGCAAGGAGCCCGATGTGGGACTTGATCCCAGGACGCTGAGATCATGACCTGAGCCGAAGGCAGCTGCTTAACCAACTGAGCCACCCAGGCATCCCTCTTTTAATTTTTTTAAAGTAATCTCTATACCCCATGTGGGGCTCAAACATATAACCCCGGGATCCAGAGTCATACATTCCATCAACCAAGCCAACCAGGTACCCTGTAACTATCAAATTTTAAAATAAACTAAAAAGGATAGTACAGAATTTGAAAATGTAAAAAAAAATGCAAATGTATGAATCACTGAGAATATCACATATTATGGAGAAAGTGCATATCAAACAGAAATTAATGAAATCATAGATACTCTAATTTCACATTTCAAATGGTAATGAGCAAAATTAGTGGCTTCAGATTTTGGATTCTATCCAGAGATAAGTTATTTTCTACAAACACATCTGATTTACAAAAGGCAGCCATTGACTAGCTCTTAATATTTTGACCTAAGTCCTGCAGAAATTTATCCAAAATAGTTTGAAGCAGCATGCAAAATCAATAATTTGTAATATAAATTCAGCCTTATGTTTAGATCTTCTAAAACTGATTCACAATTTTTGCTTAGTGCAATCTTTTATTTTTTTTTAAGATTTTATTTATTTGAGGGGTGCCTGGGTGGCTCAGTGGGTTAAGACTCTGCCTTCAGCATAGGTCATGATCTCAAGGTCCTGGGATCGAGCCTTGCACCGGGCTACTTGTGATCTCTCTTTCTGCCAAATAAATAAATAAAATATAAAAATCTAAAAAAAATTTTATTTATTTGAGAGATAGAGTGAGCTCGAGCAGAGGGAATGGTAGAGGGAGAGGGACAAGCAAACTCCATGCTCAGCACGAGCCTGAAGTTAGGCTCAATTCCATTACCTGGGGATCTTGACCTGAGCTGAAGGCAGATGCTTAACTGGCTGAGCCACTCGGGTGCTCCTGCTTAGTGCAATCTTTTTTTTAAAGCTTTTATTTATTTATTTAACAGACAGAGTTTACAAGTAGACAGAGAGGCAGGCAGAGAGAGAGGAAGGGAAGCCGGCTCCCCGCTGAGCAGAGAGCCCGTTGCAGGGCTCCATCCCAGGACCCTGAGATTATGACCCGAGCTGAAGGCAGAGGCTTTAATCCACTGAGCCACCCAGGCGCCCCTGCTTAGTGCAATCTTATCCAAATTTAGAAATTGGTTGAGAATTTTTTTTTTTTACATCTAATGGTCTTTTGTTTGTTGTTGTTGAAGTATAATTAACATATAGTGTTATATTAGTTTCTTTAAAAAAAAAGATTTGTTTATTTGTCAGAGAGAGAACACAGGGGGAGCAGCAGGCAGAGGGAGAAGCAGGCTCCCTGCTGAGCAGAGAGCCCGACGTGGAGCTCAATCCCAGGACCCTGGGATCATAACTAGCGCCAGAGGCAGTTACTTAACCCACTGAGCCCCCCCCCAGGTATCTCATATTAGTTTCAGGTGTACAGTATAACGATTTAGCAATTCTATACATTATTCAGCACTCCTGATGATACTTGTACCCTTAATCCCCTTACCTATTTCACCCATGCTCCCACTCACCTCCGCTCTGGCAACCACCAGTTTATTCTTTACATTTAAGAGTCTGGGTTTGGGTTGTTATTGTTGATGTTGTTTGTCTCTTTGTTTTGTTTCTTAAATTCCACATAGGAGTGAAATCATATGGTAACGGCCTTTCTTTTTTTTCAAGATTTTATTTATTTACTTATTTGACAGACAGAAAGCACAAGTAGGAAGAGAGGCGGGCAGAGAGAGGGGGAAGCAGGCTCTCTGCTGAGCAGAGCTGGTCTCGATCCCAGGACCCTGGGATCATGACCTGAGCCGAAGGCAGAGGCTTAACCCACTGAGCCACCCAGGCGCCCCGGTAATCGTCTTTCTGTGACTGACTTATTTCACTTACCATTATACCTTCTAGTTCAAACCATCTTGTTGCAAATGGTAAGATCTCATTCTTTTTTATGGCCGAGTAATATTCCATATTCCATTATAGCACCTCTTCTTTTTTAATTTCTATTTTTATTTTTATTTTTTTTAAGATTTTTTATTTTTATTTATTTGTCAGAGAGAGAGAGTGAGAGCAAGCACAGGCAGACAGAGAGGCAGGCAGAGGCAGAGGGAGAAGCAGGCTCCCCGCCGAGCAAGGAGCCCGATGTGGGACTCGATCCCAAGATGCCGGGATCATGACCTGAGCCGAAGGCAGCTGCTTAACCAACTGAGCCACCCAGGCGTCCCTCTATTTTTATTTTAAAAATATTAAAGTAATCTCTATACCCAAAGTGGGGCTTGAACTCACAACCCTGAGATCAAGAGTCATATGCTACACCAGCTGAGCCAGCCAGATGCCCCATATACCTCAACTTCTTTATCCATTCATTGATCAGTGAACACTTGGGTTGCTTCCGTATCTTGGCTATTGTAAGTAATGCTACAATAAGCATATGGGTACATATATCTTTTTGAATTAGTGTTTTCATTTTCTTTGAGTAAATACACAGTAGTGGAATTTTTTAAAAAGGTTTTTATTTATTTATCTGATGGAGAAAGAGACTACAAGCAGGGGGAGCCACAGAGGGAGAGAGAAAAGCAGACTCAAGCCTGATGTGGGGCTTGATCCCAGGACCCTGGGATCATGACCTGAGCCTAAGGCAGACACTTAACCAACTGAGACACCCAGGCGCCCCAGTGGAATTACTGAATCATATGGTCATTCTATTTTTAACTTTTTGAGGAACTTCCATACTGTTTCCACAGTGGCTGCACCACTTTGCATTCCCACCAACAGTGTACAAGGGTTCCTTTTTCTCCATATTCTTGTCAACACTTGTTATTTCTTGTCTTTTCGATAATAGCCATTCTGTCTGGTGTGAGGTGATATCTCATTGTGGTTTTGATTTCTATTTCCCTGATGATGAATGATGCTGAGCATCTTTTCGTGTTTCTGTTGGCCATCTGTGTATCTTCTTTGGAAAAAAGTCTATTCAGGTCTTCTGCCTGTTTTTAATTGGATTGTTTGTTTTTTGGGTTTAAGTTGTATAAGTTCTTTATATATTTTGAATATTAACCCTTTATTGTGTATATAATTTGCAAACATCTTCTCCTATTCAGTAGGTTGCCTTTTTGTTTTGTTGATGGTTTCCTTCACTGTTCAAAAGCTTTTTATTTTGGTGTGGTACCAATAGTTTAATTTTGCTTTTGTTTCCTTTGCCAAAGGACACATACCTAGAAAAATGTATCTATGGCTATTGTCAGAGAAATCACTGCTTATGTTTTCTTCTAGAATTTTCATGGTTTCAGGTCTCATGTTTAGGTCTTTTGTCCATTTTGAGTTTATTTTTCTGTATGATGTAAAAAAGTGGTCCAGTTTCATTCTTTTGCATGTAGCTGTCCATGTTCTCAGCACCATTTTTTAAAAAAGATTTTATTTATTTTTTTGAGAGAGGGACAGTGAGTGAGAGATAGAGAGAAGGAAGGGCCTGGGGCAGAGGGAGGGGGAGAACCAGACGCACCACTTAGCCTGGAGCCTGCCACGGGACTCAATCGCACGACCCCGGGATCATGACCTGAGCTGAAGGCAGACCCTTAATCGACTGTGCCATCCTGATGCCCCCACCATTTATTTATTTATTTATTTATTTATTTATTAAGATTTATTTTTAAGTAATCTCTACACACAACACAGGGCTCGAACTCACAACCCAAAGATCAGAGTTACAAGCCCTAGTGACTAAGCCAGCGAGGCACCCCAATACCATTTCTTGAAGAGACTGTCTTTTCCCTGATTGTTTATCCTTGCCTCTTTTGTCATAGATTAATTGACCATATAAGTGGGGTTTACTTCAGGGCTCTCTATTCTGTTCTACTGACCTATGTGTCTATTTTTGTGTCAGTATAATACTGTTTTGATTACTACAGCTTTGTAGTATATATATTTTTTTTAGTATATCTTAAAATCTGGGATTTTGGTACCTTTAGCTTTGTTCCTCTTTCTCAAGATTACTTTTTCTATTCAGGGTCTTTTGTGAATTCATACAAGGCCTTGAGAATATCTTAACAGTACCAGTCACAGTTGTGTCCCTCAAAAGAAGTTTCTATAAGCTAAAGTTGATTAAAAATTATTTTAGATTGGTACTTGGTCAGGGGCATCTGGGTGACTCAGTTGGTTAAGTGTCTTCCTTCAGCCCAGGTTGTCCTGGGAATGAGCCCCATGTTGGGCTCCCTGCTCAGTGGGAGCTTACTTCTCTCCCTCCCTCTGCCTCCTGCTCCCCCTGCTTGTGCTCTCTCCCTCTGTGTCAAATGAATAAATAATATCTTTAAAAAATAATAATGAATAAGAAAATGTTTAAAAAGATTTTTGGTCAGAAGAAATTGTCAAACATGGCGATTCTCTCAACTGAAAGCAAGATAAGCAAGAAGCACATTTTGAAAATATTATTGGTGAGTTTGCTTCTATTAAAGCAAGGAAAGCAAAATCATAATAAATTCTATGGGTTGAATAAAATATTCAAACTTAAAATAGGGTGTATTTTAATATATCTACTTCTCCATTTGTCAGTTTTTCTTGCAACTTTAATGTTCTAGAGCAAATCAAATTAATTTTAATTAATTAAAAATTACATTAAAAATATATAGGGCCACCCAGTTTTCCTTCTGCCTCAGGCTCCAATCTGACTTAGCATGGTACTACACCCAACTATATGCTGTCTACGAGAGAAACACATTAGATAAGAAGACACAGATAGTTTGAAATTTAATGCATGGGGGGAAGTGCCTGTGTGGCTCTGTTGTTAAGTGGCTTCCTTCAGCTCAAGTCGTGATCTCCCGGTCCTAGGATCAAGCCCTCAGTTGGGCTTTCTACTCAGCGTGGTGTCTGCTTCTCCTTCTCCCTCTGCCTCTTCCCCGATTGTGCTCTGTCTCTCTGTCTTTCTTTCTTCTTTTTTAAGATTTCATTTGTTTTTTTTTGACAAACAGAGATCACAAGTAGACAGAGAGGCAGGCAGAGAGAGAGAGGAGGAAGAAATGGGCTCTCCCCTGAGCAGAGAGCCCTATGCGGGGCCCGATCCAAGGACCCTGAGATCATGACCTGAGCCGAAGGCAGAGGCTTTAACCCAATGAGCCATCTAGGTGCCCCAAGTCTCTCTGTCTTTCAAATAAATAAAATCTTTAAAAACCCAATGATTTATTTAAAAGACAGAAAAAAAGAAATTTAATGCATAGAAAAACATACATTACACAAACATTAAACTTAAGAAAGCTGGAATGGCTGTATTAATGACAAACAAAATACACTTTAAGACTATGAGTATTACCATAGATAGAGACCTTTCATAATGATAAAAGGGTGAATGCATCAGAAAGACATAGCATCATAACTATGTAAGACACCTAATAACAGAATTTCAAAATATATGACACAACACAAACATAAAGAGAGAAATACAGAAATCTACAATCATGATTGGAGATGTTAATTCCCCTGGTTTAGTAATAGATAGAATTATAAGATTAGCAAAACAATAAGGAGATTTCCACTTCCAACCAAGTTACAGTAACAGGGACCAAATTTACCTTCCTACCTGAAACAAATAAAAATCTAGACAAAATACATGCCCCAGCAAATCTCAAGGTATTGGACATCAGGCAATGAAGCAAAGTGATCCCTGAGAGATAGGGAATAAACAAGGTGAGACTTATGATAGCCCAGCTTACAGCCTGAGACAGAGAGGGCCAACTGGGGCAAAACCTATAAGCTTGGGGCACTGGCTGGTTCAGTTGGTAGAGTATGCGACTCTTGATCTCAGGGTGGTGAGATTGAACCCCACAATGGGGGTAGAGTTTACTTAATAAGAAAACATTTATTTACAATATCTAGAAGCCTGCCTGTGTTGAGGAGACAAATCTTGAGAGTCTGGTGGAAGCCAGGGCAATTAAAGTTAGCAGGGCAGGGTATCAGAGTACAGAGGGATTCACAGAGAGGCAATTCCAGAGACCTCCAGGGGATTTCCACTGGTATTCAGTTGACTGTTAATCAGCACAGGCTTGTGAGGAAACTACCCAAGGCCAGGGAAAAATACACGAAAAGATTAAAAAGAACAATAACTGGAATTCATGCTGAGCAGGAAATAATACCTTTTCCCAAAAGCCTGAGAGGAAAACTTCATAATTCATGGATTATTGGGTAGAGTACTGAGAAGGGTCTTGCCTTAGTAGTGGGGACACTTAACCCAAGTCTCAACACTGCTGTGATCCTACCTAACAAAGCTTAAAAGCTGTAACCTGAAAGTAACAAAATGCTCCCAAGTAACTTTATCACATCCCCAAACAAAACTCAAGAATGGTTAGAGGAATAAAAAAATACCCAGTACCCAACAAGGTAAGAGTCACAATGTCTGGCATTAAATACAAAATTATTAGGTATGCAAAAAAACAGGAAAATACAACCCATAATGAAGAGAAAATTCAATAGAAACAGACCCAGAAATGACACCGATGAGGGAATTAGTAGACAAGGACATTAAAAGAGTTATTGTGACTGTATTGGATATGTTCAAGAAGCTAGAGGAAAGATGGAAAACGTTAAGTAGAAATGTGGAACATATATAAAAGACCCAAATTGAACTTCTAGAACTTTTTAAAGATTTTATTTACTTATTTGAGAGAGAGTGAGCATGCAAGCGGGGAGGAGAGGAAGAAGCAGGCTCCCCGAGAGCAGGGAGCTTGATGTGGGGCTCGACCCCAGGACCCTGGGACCATGACCTGAGCCAAAGGCAGATGCTTAACTGAGTGAGCCACCCAGGTGCCCCACAATATCTGGTTTTAAAAGTACGCTAGAGGGGCACCTGGGTGGCTCATAAGGTTAAAGCCTCTGCCTTCGGCTCAGGTCATGAACTCCGGGTCCTAGGGTCGAGGGCCACATTGGACTCTCTGCTCGGCAGGGAGCCTGCTTCCCCCTCCCTCTCTGCCTGCCTCTCTGCTTACTTTTGATCTCTGTCTGTCAAATAAATAAATAAAATCTTAAAAAAGTAAATAAAAAATAAAAGTACACTAGATGGGGCACCTGGGTGGCTCAGTCATTAAGCATCTGCCTTTGGCTCAGGTCATGATACCAGGGTCCTGTGATCAAGTCCCACATCAGTCCCCCTGCTCCACGGGGAGTCTGCTTCTCCCTCTGCATCTGCCTCTCTCTCTCTCTGTCTCTCATGAATAAATAAATAAATAAAATCTTTAAAAAATAAAAGTACACTAGATGGAATTAATGGCAGATGAGACATTTGGAAAGAAGAGGTTAGTGAAAATGAATGGCAGAAATTATCTGAAATGAAATACACAAAGGGAAAAAAAGACTTAAAAAATGATTGTTGATAATAGCCAAGGGATGCCTGGGTGACTCAGTCAGTTGAGCATCTGCCTTCAAATCAGGTCACAATCCCAGGGTCCTGGGATCAAGCCCCACATCAGGCTCCTTGCTCAGCGGAGAGTCTGCTTCTCCCTCTCCAGGCCACTCTCCCTGTTTGTGCTTTTGCACATTTTCTCTCTCTGACAAATAAATAAATAAAATCGTTTAAAAAAAATAGCCAGGAACGCCTGGGTGGCTCAGTTGGTTGAACGGCTGCCTTCGGCTCATGTCATGATCCCAGAATCCTGGGATGGAGTCCCACATCGGGCTCCTTGCTCGGCGGGGAGCCTGCTTCTCCCTCTGCCTCTGCCTGCCACTCTGTCTGCCTGTGCTCTCTCTCTCTCTCTCTCTCTGACAAATAAATAAATAAAATCTTTTAAAAAATAGCCAAAAGTAAAAACCCAAATGTCCATCAACTGATGAATGGATAAATAAATTATGGTATACCCATACAATGGACATTATTCAGCAATAAGAAGGTACGAAGTAGGTGTGCCTGGGTGGCTCAGTAGGTTAAGCCTCTGCCTTTGGCTAAGGGTCATGATCTCGGGGTCCTGGGATCGAGCCCTGCATCGGGCTCTCTGCTCAGCAGGGAGCCTACTTCCCTCTCTCTCTCTGCCTGCCTCTCTGCCTGCTTGTGATCTCTCTCTCTCTGTCAAATAAATAAATAAAATCTTTTTTAAAAAGAAGGTATGAAATACTGATAATACTACAACATAGATAAACCTTGAAACATTCCACCTAGTGACTGGAGCCAGTCACAAATGACCACATATTGTGTGATTCTATTTATATGATGTATCCAGAAGAGCAAATCTATAGAAACAGAAGGTAGATGTGTGATTGCCTAGAGTTGGAGGGGAATGGGGAATGGCTGATAATGGGTAAAGAATTTTTTTGAGATGATGAAAATGTTCTAAAATTGTGCTGATTATTGCACAACTCTGTGAATATACTAAAAAATCATCAACTCATACACTTTACTTATTTTTTTAAGATTTTTAAAATTTGTTTATGACAGAGAGAGAGTGAGAGAGGGAACACAAGCTATGGGCGAGTTGGAGTTGGAAGCAGGCTCCCCTGAGCAGGGAGCCTGAGATGGGGCTCAATCCCAGGACCCTGGGATCATGACCTGAGCCGAAGGCAGATGCTTAACCACTGAACCACCCAGGCACCCCAAATCATATGCTTTAAATAAGTGAAATGTATGGGATGTGAATTACATCTAAATAAAGCTATTAAAAAATGATAACATTTAGGGAGGGGGTAACTGGGTGATGGACATTAAGGAGGGCATTTCATGTAATGAGCACTGGGTGTTATATAAGACTGATGAATCACAGACCTGTACCTCTGAAACCAATAATATATTATATGTTAATTAACTGAATTTAAATTTAAAAATATCTAAAATTAAAAAAGAAACACACACAAAAAAGAAAGAAAAGGTGGATTATTAGGTTATTTGCAAAAGAATGACAACTTAATGGATAATGTCTCAATGGCAATAATGGAGGCCAGAATACAGAGGAATAATATCATTGTCATGCTGAGGGAAAAAAAAATGTTCAACCTAGATTTCTATAAACAGCAAAAACTATTTCTTTTTTTTAAGGTTTTATTTATTTGAGAGGGAGAGACAGATTGAGCCAGAGCAGGGAGGAGGGGCAGAGGGAGGGGGTGTGGAAGAAGCAGGCCCCCTGCTGAGCAGGGAGCCTGATCTAGGACTCAAACGCAGGACCCTGGGGTCATGACCTGAGTCAAAGGCAGCCGCTTCACATACTGAGCCACCTAGGAGCCCAAAACTATGTTTCCACTATACAAGCAAGAATAAATAATTTCAGAAAGCAAAAACAGAGTTAATGGAGTAAATGGAAAATCTTTTTTATATAATTTATTTATTTATTTGACAGACAGAGATCACAAGTAGGCAGAGAGAGAGGGGGGATGCAGGCTTTCCCCTAAGCAGAGAGCCCGATGCGAGGCTCAGTCCCAGGACCCTGAGATCATGACCTGAGCTGAAGGCAGAGGCTTAACCCACTGAGTGACCCTGGCTCCCCGTAAAGGAAAAATCTTAAATTGTCTCCTTTGGGCACATGAAAAATGATTCCAGATGGAAACCTGATATGCAAATAGGATCAGTGAACATTATGATAATGATAAATATATCGGCAGAGGTACCCAAGGAATGATAATATAAAACCATGATATCAGACTTTTTTTGGCAGGGGGCTAGGACATGCAAGAAAATACTGCACAACAATTCAATAAAAGTATTGAAAGTTGACAGAAAAGAAAAGGAATAACATTTAAAAATTAAAAACAAAAAGGGGTGCCTGGGAGTTTCAGTTGGAAGAGCATACAAATCTTCATCTCTCGGTTGCGAGTTTGAACCCCCAGAAGGGTACAGAGATTACTTAAAAATAAATAAATAAATTTATAGATAATAATTAAAAAAACAAAAATAAATAAACTGAAAAATTTTAAAGAAGGGCACCGGAGTGGCTGAGAAGGGCCCTACCAACGCCTGCCTTTGGCTCAGGTCATGATCTCAGGGTTCTGAGATCGAGACCCGTGTCAGTCTCTCTGCTCAGTGGGAAAGTCCATGTCTCTCTCTCCCTCTGCCCCTCTCCCTGCTTGTGCTCTCTCTGTCTCTGTCTCTCTCTCAAATGAATAAATAAAATATTTTAAAAATATATTAAAACAAAACATGAAAAAATGTTAACATATAATTCTGATGGTAAAGAGTTCAAAATAAAAGTTACCAAAATGCGGAAGAAAAAAAGAAAAACCTGAAGGAGTTCATCACCAGAAGACCTGCAATATAAGAAATGTCAAAGGACCCCTGAAACGAATAATTCATCATATGTTAATAAAATAGAAATAAAACCGTTATTATTTAAAAAGCTCTCATCACAAGAAAAATTTTTTGTAGAACTCTGTATGGCGGCAGATATTAACTAAAGTTATTGTGGTAATCATTTCACGGTGTGTACAACAATTGAATCATTATGTTGTACACCTGTCACTAATATAATGTTAAATTTCAATTACATTTCAACAAAAACATTATTAAAAAATTGCAAAAAAAAATGTTAAAGGAAGTCCTTCAGACAGAAAGAAAATGATACCATATGGAAGCCTAGATCTACACAAAGGAATTATGAGCACCGGAATTGATAATTACATCGGTAAACATAAAGACTTTTTCCTTTTTTAAAGATTTTATTTATTTGTTTCACAGAGAGAGACAGCGAGAGAGGGAACACAAGCAGAGGGAGTGGGAGAGGGAGAAGCAGGCTTCCCGATGAGCACAGATCCTGATGCGGGGGTGGATCCTAGGACCCCAGATTCATGACCTGAGTCGAAGGCAGACACTTAACCAACTGAGCCACCCAGGCACCCCATTAAGACTCTTTCTTACTATTTATATATCTTTAAAAGGCAACAGAACTCTGAAGCAGAGGGAGAACATCATATTGTGAGAAACACTTGTAGAAATAAACATGTAGGGATGCCTGGGTGGCTCAGTGGGTTAAGCCGCTGCCTTTGGCTCGGGTCATGATCCCAGAGTCCTGGGATCAGTCCCACATCGGGCTCTCTGCTCAGCAGGGAGCCTGCTTCTCCCCTCCCCTCTCTGCCTGTCTCTCTGCCTGCTTGTGTGATCTCTGTCTATCAAATAAATAAATAAATAAAATTTTTAAAAAAGAAATAAACATGTAGAAATAAAATATATGGCCATAAAAAAATATGGCCATCAACGGCACAAATGTCGGGAGGGGAGAAATGGAAATGTACAGTTTTAAGCTTCTTATACTATAGGAGTGCCTGGGTGGCTCAGTCGTTTAAGCGTCTGCCTTTGGCTCAGGTTATGATCCCAGGGTCCTGGGGTAGAGCCCTGCAGAGAGCTCCCTGCTCAGCGGGAAGCCTGCTTCTCTGGCTCCCTCTGCTGTTTCCCCTATTTGGGTTCTCTGGCTTTTTCTCTGTCAAATAGATAAATAAAATCTTTTAAAAAAGAGTATATGTTAAGTTTATCATATTATACATGAAATACTACACTAACATTTGATGGTAAACTATAATAAGGTAAATATTAATAATAAGTTAAAGATAAATGCTAAAGCAGCTACTAATATGACAGAGTTAGAGCTAATAAATCAACAAAGGAAATAAGAAAGTATCATAAAAAATACCCAGTAAATTCAAAAGGCAAGAGAGGAAGGAACAAAGAACAAATAGGACAAATAGAAAACAAAGAGTAGATTTAAACACAACTATGTCAAAAGCAACAGAGCTTCAAAATAAATGAAGCAAAAGTTGATTGGATTGCAATGAGAAAGACAAATCCATGAAAAAAATCAGAGATTTCAGCGCTTCTCTCTCAATAGTTGATAGAACAATCAGATGGAAAATCAAGTAAACAGAAAATTAGTAAGGATGTAGGAGAACGGACTAGAACTATCAACCAACTTGACCTGACTGACAGTTATGGAACATTTCACCCAGCAAATGCAGAATACACATTTCCTCAGGTGCACATAAAAGATTTACAAAGATAGACCATGTTCTGAACCACAAAACACGTGTGAAGACATTTAAAAGGATTCAGGTCCTACCATGTTTTCTAATGAAAATTGATTTAGGGGGGCACCTGGATGGCTCAGTGGTTTAAGCTGCTGCCTTCGGCTCAGGTCATGATCCCAGGGTCGTGGGATCGAGCCCCGCGTCGGGCTCTCTGCTCTGCGGACAGCCTGCTTCCTCCTCTCTCTCTGCCTCTCTGCCTACTTGTGATTTCTGTCTATCAAATAAATAAATAAAATCTTTAAAAAAAATTGATTTAGGGGCGCCTGGGTGGCTCAGTGGGTTAAAGCCTCTGCCTTCAGCTCCGGTCATGATCCCAGGGTCCTGGATGGAGCCCGCCCCATGGGGCTCTCTGCTCAGCGGGGAGCCTGCTTCACCGCCCCCACTCTCTGCCTCTCTGCCTACTTGTGATCTGTCTGTCAAATAAATAAAGAAAATCTTTAAAAAAAAGGGGGGGCACCTGAGTGGCTCAGTGGGTTAAAGCCTCTGCCTTCGGCTCAGGTCATGGTCTCAGAGCCCTGGGATCGAGCCCCGCATCGGGCTCTCCGCTTAGTAGGGAGCCTGCTTCCCCCTCTCTCTCTCTGCCTGCCTCTCTGCCTGCTTGTGATCTCTGTCTGTCAAATAAATAAATAAAATCTTTAAAAAAAAAAAGGAAAAGAAAATTGATTTAAATTGGAAGCCAGCAACAGAAGTAGATCTGGGAAGTCCCCAAATACTTGGAAACTAAATAATACATCTTTAAATAACCTATGGATCAAAGAGGAAATCAAAGGGCAAATTATAATGTGAATTATAAAGGGAAATTTTTAAATGAACTGTATAAATGAAAACAATATATCACAGAATGTATGGGGTACAAGTATTTCCAAGCAATACTTAGAAACTTATAGTACAAAAATGCCTAAATTAAAGGAAGGTTTAAGGCCCCTGGGTGGCTCAGTTGGTTAAGCATCTGCCTTTGGCTCAGGTCATGATCCCGGGGTCCTGGGATTGAGCCCCGCATTGGTCTCCTTGCTTGGCAGGGAGTCTGCTTCTCCTTCTGCCTCTTCTCCACCCCTACCCACGCTTGTATGCTCTCTCTCTCTCTCTCTCAAATAAACAAATAAAATCTTTTTTAAAAACTAGAAAAGTAAGCAAAAGAAACATAATAAAGGTCAGAGTGGAAATCAGTGACATGGCAGATAGAAAAACAATAAAAGATATCAATGAAACCAATATTACTGAGAAAATCAGTAAAGCGGATAAACTTCTAGCCAGGTAAGTCAGGAAAAAGAAGAGAAGACATATAAATGACCAATATCAGGGACCCCTGGGTGGCTCAGCTGGTTGAGCGGCTGCCTTCGGCTCAGGTCATGATCCCAGCATCCTGGGATCGAGTCCCACTTCGGGCTCCTTGCTCAACGGGGAGCCTGCTTCTCCCTCTGCCTCTGCCTGCCACTCTGTCTGCCTATGCGCTCACTCTCTCTCTCTCTCTGACAAATAAATAAATTAAATCTTTTAAAAAAATAAATGACCAATATCAAGAATGAGAAAGGAACATCACCACAGTTTCTACAGATATTGAATGGATAATAGGAGATACTGGTAAATCAACATTCTTTTTTTTTTTTTAAAGATCTTTAGTTATTTAAGATAGAGAGAGCAAGAGCGAGTGAGAGAGCATGAACGGGGGAGAGAGGCAGAGGGAGAGACCACAGCAGGCTCCCACTGAGCAGGGAGCCCAACATGGGGCTCGACCCCAGGACCCTGGGATCATGACCTAAGCCGAAGGCAGATGCTTAACTGGCTGAGCCACCCAGGCGCTCTTTCACCACTGTTCCTAGCATTATTCATAACAGCCAAAAGGTGGAAACAATCCAAGTGTCCATCAACATATGCATAGGTAAACAAAATGCGGTAGATGTATATAGCGGATCTGGCCATAAAAAGAAATAAAATTGGGGTGCCTGGGTAGCTCAGTGGGTTAAAGCCTCTGCCTTTAGCTCAGGTCATGGTCTCGGGATCCTGGGATGGAGCCCACATCAGGATCTCTGCTCAGCAGGGAGCCTGCTTCCCTTCCTATCTCTCTGCCTGCCTCTCTGCCTACTTTTGATCTGTCTGTTAAATAAATAAATAAAATCTTTAAAAAAAAGAAATAAAATTATGACACATGCTATAAAATGGATGAGCCCTGAGGACACTATGCTAAGTAAAATAAGCCAGACACAAAAAGTTTATAGGTATTGTGTAATTCCACTTTTATGAGATGTCTAGGGTAGGCAAATTCCCAGGTACAGAGAGTAGAGTAGAGAGTTGGGGGTTGGCAGTTGGGGGAGAATGGGGAGTTATTGCTTAATGGGTACATAGTTTCTGTTTGGAATGATGAAAAAGTTCTGCAAATACACAGTGGTGATGGTTATACAACACTGAATTTATTTAGTGCTACTGAATTATATGCTTAAATAGAGTTAAAATGGTAAGTTTTATGTTATGCATGTTTTACCACAATTTAAAAAAAGAATAATAAATAGGAGAATAGTATGAACATCTTTATGACAATAATTCTGGCAACAAATTCCTTGAAAGACACAAAATACCAAGGCTTGCTCAGGAAGAAATAAATAACTTGGAAAACACTGTATCTATTAAAGAAATTGAATTTGTAAGAAGACATCTGCCCACAAAGGAAATTAGAGGCCCAGATGGCTTTTTTGGGAAATTCTACCAAATAAGTCAAGGAAGAAATAATATCAATTCTACACAAACTCGCCCAGAAGATTTAAGAGGAGGGAGTACTCCCTACGTCATTCTATGAGACTAGCATTTCTCTTCTAAACCAGAGAATGTCATTATAAGAAAAGTACTGTTGGGGCGTCTACGTAGCACAGTCCTCTGAGCATTTGACTCTTGCTTTCAGGTTGAGGTTGTGATCTCAGGGTCGTGATTCAGGGTTGTGACATGGAGGTCCACAATGTGCTCTTGGCTCAGCCCAGAGCCTACTGAAGATCCTCTCTCCCTCTCCCTCTCCCTGCCCCTCCCCACTGTGCTGTCTGTCTCTCTCAGATAAATAATCTTTCAAAAAAGTAAGAAAAGTACAGTTGACCCTTGAACAACATGTGTTTGAACTACACAGGTCCACTTATATGAGGATTTTTTAAATAAATACAGTACAGTACTGTATATGTATTTTTTCATCCTGATGAGTTTCTTTTTTAAAAAGATTTTATTTATTTATTTGACAGACAGAGTTCACAAGTAGGCAGAGAGGCAGGCGGGGGTGGGGGGTGGGAAGTGGGCTCCCTGCTGAGCAGAGAGCCGGATGTGGGGCTCCATCCCAGGAACCTGGATCACGACCTGACCCAAAGGCAGAGGCTTTAACCTACTGAGCCACCCAGGCGCCCCTGAATTTCCTTTTTTAAAAAAGATTTTATTTGACAGAGAGAGAAAGTAGGAGCAGGGAGAGCGGCAGGCAGACAGAGAGGGAGAAGCACATTCCCCCTGGGCAAGGAGCCCAATGTGGGGCTCAATCACAGGACCCCAGGACCATGACCTGAGCTGAAGGCAGAGGTTTAATCAACGGAGCCACACATGCACCTCCCTTTTGAATTTACTAATAACATTTTGTTTTCTGTAGCTTACTTTGTTGTAAGAATATGATATATAATACATAATATGTGTTAATTAAGTGTTCATATTATCAGTAAGGCAACAGTAGGCTGTTAGTAGTTAAGATTTTGGAGAATCAAAATTTTTATGTGGATTTTCAACTGTGCAGGGGATCAGTGCCCCAACCTCTGCATTGTTCAAGAAGAGTCCATTGTAGGGGAGCCTGCTGGCTCAATCAGTGGAGAATGTGACTCTTGATCTCAGGGTTTTTGAGTTCAAGTCCCACGTTAGGCAAAGAGTTTTCTTAAAAAAAGAAATGAAAAGTTTTTTTTAAAAAAGAGTCAACTGTATACACAAGTATCCTTCACAGAGATGCAAAAGTTTTAATTTTATTTATTTATTTGTCAGAGAGTGAGATAAAGAGTCCAAGAGGGGGAGGGGAGAAGCAGGCTCCTCGCTGAGTAAGGAGTCTGATGTGGGTCTCAGTCCCAGGACCCTAAGATCATCACCTGAGCTGAAAGTAGATGTTCAACCCACTGAGCCACTCAAGCGTCCCAGAAGTGCAAAGGTTTTAAGCAACATTATTTAGTAAATCAAATCCAACAATATATACAAAAGAGAATACATCAAGAGAAAATCGAATCTACTCCGAGAATGCAAGCAAAACCATATGATCATCTTAACAAATGCTGAAAAAGCATTTGGCAAAACCCACCATCCATTCCTGGTTAAAAAAAAAAAAAGAAAGCTCTTAGAAAACTAGTAAAAGGTAGTATCTCCTCATCATGACAAAGAGCATTTACAAAAGCATATAGTAACATCAAAATTTTTATGTTTTAATTTTGATTCCAGTTAGTCAACATACAGTGTAATAGCAGTTTCAGGTGTGCAACAGAGTGAGTCAACATTTCCATACAACACCTGGTGCTCATTACAAGAGCACTCCTTAATCTTCATTGTCTATTTCACCCATCCCTCCACCCGCCTCCCCTCTGGTAACCTTCAGTTTGTTCTCTATAGTTAAGAGTCTGTTTGAAAAAAAAGAGAGAGAGAGAGAGAGTCTGTTTCTTGGCTTCCTTCTCTCTCTCTCTCTCTTTCTCCCCTTTGCTCATTTGTTTTGTTTCTTTTTTTTAAGACTTTACTTTTTTTTAAAGATTTTATTTATTCATTTGACAGACAGAGATCACAAGCAGGCAGAGAGGCAGAGAGACTGGAGGAAGCAGGCTCCCTGTTGAGCAGAGAGCCCGATGTGGGACTTGATCCCAGGACCCTGAGATCATGACCTGAGCCGAAGGCAGAGGCTTTAACCCACTGAGCCACCCAGGCACCCCAAGACTTTATTTATTTAAGAGAGAGAGAGAGAGAGAGAGGGAGGGAGCATGAGCAGGTGGAGGGGCAGAGGGAGAAGGAGAAACAGACTCCCAGCGGAGCCCGACAGGGCTCGATCCCAGGATCATGACCTGAGCTGAAGGCAGAAGCTTAACCAACTGAGCCACCCAGGCGCCCCTTTTGTTTTGTTTCTTAAACTCCACATAAAAGTGAAATCATATGGTATGTATCTTTCTCTGACTGACTTATTTTGCCCAGCATCATACTCTCTTGCTCCATCCATGTCGTTGCAAATGGTAGTAACATCAAACTTAATGCTGTAAGGCTGAATGTCTTTTTCCCTAGATCAGGAACAAAGCAAGGATGTCCAATCTCATCACTTCAATTCAACATTGTTTTGGAGGGTTGGTCAGTGCAATAAGGCAAGAAAGAAACAAAAGATATATATGGATTGGAAAAGAAGAAACAAAGCTGTCTCTATTTGGAAGTGATATGTATGTATGTATTCATCTATGTAGAAAATCATGTGGAATCTACAAAAAAAACCCACTAGAACTCATAAGTAACTTTAGCAAGATTGCAGGATACAAGATCAATACACTACATTTAACTATATTTCTATATACCAGCAATGATCCATAGGGAATTGAAAACTTTTTAAAAGATTTTATTTAATTCTTTGAGATAGAGAGTGAGTGAGACAACAGGAGTGGGGAAGGGGGAATAGAGGGGAGAGGGAGAAGCAGACTCCCTGCTGAGCAGGGAGACCAGTGTGGGGCTGGATCCCAGGACTTCAGGATCATGACCTGAGCAGAAGGCAGACACTTTACCGACTGAGCCACCCAGGGGCCCCAGGAACTGAAATTTTAAAATAACATTCATTGTAGCATCAAAAATATGGAAGTACAAGACTGGTACATTGAGTATTGGCTAAGAGAAATTAAAGATTTAATAAGTGGATAAATAACCAAGTTCATGGATCAGAAGACTTAGTATAGTAAGATGTAAATTCTCTCAAGGCTCCCCACCTGCCTTGAGCAAAGGGAAAAGCGACATGGGCTGAGGTCCAGAGGAAACCAGGCACAAGCTTGTAAGAGTCCTCTCCTAGGGCAATCACACAGGATGCATTTAATTCCTCTAGCACTGAGCTGCGACCACGTATAATGCTTTGTCTACCGGGGAAGCTCCATAGAGATTCAGTGCCTAAGGTTTTCACTGGGGGATGGTTATGAGCCCCCTTGTACCTACCATGTACCAAAATTCCAGGCTTCCTAAAGGAATGCAGGTGCTCAGCCTAAATCACATTGTACCAATGGTTTGGCACAGCGAACCATTCTTACCATTTAGAAAAACTTCTGTATCAGGGTAGGAAACTCTTTATCACCCAAGTTACCAGATGCTAGTCAAGGGCTAAACTTGCAATCAAGTCTTTGTAAGGATAGCCAGTCTCAGGCCACTGTGTCAACTCTTTCCTGTACGTATATAAGAGAAAGACATTCCCCTATATAACCACAGTATCATTATCAAAATCAGGAAATTAATTCTGATAGATTCCTGTGATCTATTTTGGAAGGCAGCTATGCTCACCACTATACCACCAACGCTGCACTCCTGTGATCTATTTTGTAAACACTATTCAAAGTTTGCCAATTGTCCCACTGACACCCTTTTTTTTCAGATTTTATTTATTTATTTGAGAGTGGGAGAGCAAGAGAGAGAGCAAGAGAGAGTGAGAGCCGGGAGAGGGAGAAGCGGATACTGGGATCATGACCTGAGCCAAAGGCAGAACCACTGAACCACTCACATGCCCCTGACATCCTTTACAGTAAAATAAAAACCTTTTTTTGTGGTACAGGATTCAATGCAGAAATCACATGTAGCATTCAGTTGTCAGGTTCCTTTAATCTCCTTAAATCTGGATCACTTCCTCAGTTTTCCTTTGTTTTTCTTTTTATGACCTTGATATTTCTGAAGAGTACAAGCTGTTATTTTATAAAATGCCCCTCAATTGGAGTTTGCTTGATATTTTTTCATGATTAAATTCAGATTTGAATTTTTGGCAGAAACACCACAGAAGTGACCCATCTTTCTCAGTGCCTTACATCAGGAGGCAGGAAATACCAGTCTGTCCCCATATTCATGATGTTAATGTTGTCCTCTTGGTGAAGGTGGTGTTCACCAGGTTTCTCCACAGTAAAGTTACCCTTTTTCTCATTATAATTAAGAGGTAATTTGTTGGGGGGCACCTGGGTGGCTCAATTGGTTAAGAGTCTGCCTTCAGGGGCGCCTGGGTGGCTCAGTGGGTTGAAGCCTCTGCCTTCGGCTCAGGTCATGATCCCAGGGTCCTGGGATCGAGCCCCACACCAGGCTCTCTGCTCAGTGCAGAGCCTGCTTCCTCCTCTCTCTCTGCCTGCTTCTCTACCTGCTTGTGATCTCTGTCTGTCAAATAAATAAATAAAATCTTTAAAAAAAAAAGTCTGCCTTCAGCTCATGTCATGATCCTGGGGTCCTGGGATCAAATTGGGCTCCCTGCTCAATGTAGAGCCTGCTTTTCCCTCTGCCTGTAGCTCCCCATGCTTGTGCTCTCTCTCTCTCTTTCTGACAAATAAGTAAACAAAATCTTTTAAATTTTTTTTAAAAAGGTGTAATCTGTGGGGAGATCCTTTAATACTATGTGAATATAGCATTCCTCATCATACTTTCACCCACTGGTTTTAGCACCCATTGATGATTCTTGCCTGAAACAATTATTACAGTGTTGTTTGCCATATAGTAATTTTCTAATTTCATCATTTCTTCTACATTTAGTAGTTGACAACCCACTGTAAGGGAGTTTTCCCTTGTCCTCCATTCATTTATTTAAATTAGCTGGGACTTGTAGATTCTTTTTATTTAAAGATTTTATTTATTTATTTATTAAAGATTTTATTTATTTATTTGACAGACAGAGATCACACAAGTAGGCAGAGAGGCAGGCAGAGAGGGGAGGGGAGAAGCAGGCTCCCCGCAGAACAGAGAGCCCGATGCGGGACTCGATCCCAGCACCCTGGGATCATGACCCGAGCCGAAGGCAGCGGCCTAATCCACTGAGCCATACAGGCGTCCCAAAGATTTTATTTATTTATTTGAGAGAGAGAGGGGCAGAGATGGCGATGGAGATAGGGAGAGAGAGCACAAGTGGGGAGAAGGGAGAAGCAGGCTCTCCAATGAGCAGGGAGCCAGAAGCAGAGCTCAATCCTATCCCAGGACCTTGGAATCATGATCTGAGCCGAAGGCAGATGCTTAACCGGACTCAAAGATTCTTTTTATTTTTTTAAATATTATTTATTTATTTATTCATTTGTTGAGAGAGAGATGAGCAAGGGGAGGGGCAGAGGGAGAAGCAGGCTCCTCGCTGAGCAGGGAGCCTGATGTGGGACTCGATCCCAGGACCCTGGGATTATGACCTCAGCCAAAGACAGACACTTAACTGAGCCACCCAGGTGCCCCTCATGGATTCTTTTTAAATTCAAATTCATTCAATGAATGGTAAAACAAGATGCTCCAGATTCACCTTGTACTTCCCTTGCCTCAGCCATTCAATCAACCATTTCAAAAAGGATCTCTGGTTCCTGTTAGTGGAAAATGGTAATTAGATGAGAGAAAACAATTAGAGGTACACTAACTGGAGGAGAAGAAATAAAGATACCTTTATTTTCAGGTGATATGATTTTGTACCTGGCAAAACCTACAGAATTAATGATAAAACTATAAAAATAAGTATTCAGCAAAGTGGAGGGAAGTAAAATTAACATAAAGAAGTCAATGGCCTTCATGGGGTACCTGGAGGGCTCGGTTGGTGGAACATATGACTCTTGATCTCAGGGTTGTGAGTTCGAGCCCCATGTTGGGTGTAGAGCTTTCTAAAAATACATGAACTTTCAAAAACAAATAAATAAAATAAAATCTTTTTAAAAAGACATCAATGGCCTTCATATATACAAATAATAACCAGTTAGAGGATATAATGATAGAGAAAACCCCACTTACAATAGCAGCAATGAAGATAATTTACCTTAAGAGGGAATCTAACAAGAAATGCAAAAAAAACTATGGGAAGAAAACTTTAAACTGCGTTTGTCAAAATCCATAGATCTTTATAGCACACACAAAAATGAATCTTAATGTATGAAAATTAAAAAAAAATCAACCAGGAGGTCAGGGAATCCCAGGATGGGATGCAGACTGTGACAACATAATCTAACTGTATTACAAATAAAGGACATGACCTCACTGAAAGAGGCGGGAGAAGGCATGCTAACCTAAGTAACCTTGGAGAAGGGTCCTTTGACTGGAAACCCCAATGTTAAAGACAAAAGGAACCACAGAAAAACATTTAACTCAATTTTGTTAAAGTTATTTCCCACAGAGGTCCAAGTTAACAATTCTGATATTGCTAGACATGTTTATAGCAATTATATCATTACATAAATGGGTGGTGGATGGTTGGAGCCAGGTTTCTCATGTTTGGAGTGGGAAGACATAAATAAGCAAGAAGAGATAGAATGAACTATGAGGTACTGGAATATTGGTATGAATTCATGTTTGTCTTAAAATACATACAGATGGATAGATACAGAAACCATTGTAGATATGTGTACATGCATGGGTTAGTATATATACCTCTATTTACAGGTCAAAAGACAACTGACAGTCTGGGAGAAAATGCATGCAGTATCTATAAACAGTAAAGCGTTCGTATCCTCCATATACAAAGAACTCTTGAAACTTGAGGGAGAAAGGTCAAAAAAGCCAATTAAAAAAGGGCAAAGGAGGGGCGCCTGGGTGGCTCAGTGGGTTAAAGCCTCTGCCTTTGGCTCAGGTCATGATCCCAGAGTCCTGGGATCGAGCCCCGAATCAGGCTCTCTGCTCTGGGGGAAGCCTGCTTCCCCCTCCCTCTCTCTGCCTGCCTCTCTGCCTACTTGTGATCTCTCTCTGTCAAATGCATAAATAAAATCTTTAAAAAATTTTTAAAAAAGGGCAAAGGATGTGAACAGACAATTCACACATTTAAAAAGTATATTGACATGGCCCTTTGATGTATAAAAAGTGTAATCTCACTCATAGTTGAAGAAACACAAATTAAAACGACCCCAGGAGGACAGATCAACAGATTGTGAAATATCTGTACTATGGGATTCTAATCATCAGTAAAAAGGAGAAAGGTACTGATATACACAGCAAGTTGGATGGATCTTAAAGGCATTATGCTGAGTGAAAGGCACCAGATCCATGAGTACATACTGTCTCATTCCATTTGTATGAAACGCTGAAAAAGACAAATATAATCTATAGTGACAGAAAGCAAATTAGTGGTTGCCTGAGGTATGGGGGTGTGTGAAAGAACCTGTTGCAGGTGATGAAAATGGTCTATATATTGATTGTTGTAGTCATTACAAGGTTATATACATTTGTCAAAACTCAATGAACTGTACCCTTAAGTATATATATTGTTAAACAAACAAACAAGACAACAGCTCCAAAATGGAGTTGCTTATGCACATCACCAAGCGAAGACTTTACAGTGTTGGCTCTCCCAGATATGAACTCTTACAGTCAATCAAGAATCACCCGCTCATGGGGCGCCTGGGTGGCTCAGTGGGTTAAGCCTCTGCCTTCGGCTCAGGTCATGATCTCAGGGTCCTGGGATCGAGGCCACATCAGGCTCTCTGCTCAGCAGGGAGCCAGCTTCCTCCTCTCCCTCTGCCTGCCTCTCTGCCTACTTGGGATCTCTCTCTCTCTCTGTCAAATAAATAAATAAAATCTTAAAAAAAAAAGGAATCACCTGCTCGGCACTGGTTTGGTGGTCTTCCCGACAAACTTCTGCCATCCCCTAAAGGAAAGTAACCTTGCAATAACCAACTTAGGCTTTCTGCTTGGAAAATTTCCTTATTCCTGCTTCCTTCTGGCCATAAATGTCATTTTGTACAGCTTCTCAGGGCCCTCTTCCATCTGCTAGATTAGATACTACCTAATTCAGATATGTTTTGCTCAAATAAACTCTTAAAATTTTTAATATGCCTACAGTTTATCTTTTAACTATATATATGGGGGAGAGGGAGAGCATCTCAATAAATTCATGAACTTACAAAAGTTAAAAAGCTCTGGCTGAAAACACTTTCCCAAAGCAGGCAAACTATTTACCCCTATGAAAATGAGGGCAAAAAACCTTCAATAAGATATCATTTCTTACCTCTCAGATTGGAGAAAAAAATTTTTAAAGGTTTTACTTATTTGATGGAGAGAGAGAGAGAGAGAGAGAGAAGGAGCACACAAGCAGGGGGAGTAGGAGAGGGAGAAGCAGGCTCTACTGAGCAGGGAGCCGGATGTGGGGCTCAATCCCAGGACCTTAGGATTATGACCTGAGCTGAAGGCAGACGCTTAACCAACTGAGCCACCCAGATACCCCTCAATCAGAGAAAATTTTAAAATATGACAGCACAGTCTCTTGGAAAGGCTGTGGGAAACAGGTTGTCAAATACATTGCTAGTGGGAATGAAATGGGAACAGCCCTTTGGGGAAGAAATTTGGAGATACCCAACAAAACTACATCTGCACTTTTTGATGAAGCAATCCTAGTTCTATGTATTGACCCTAAATATATGCCTCAGATAATACAAAATTACATACACATACAAGAGCATTCTTCTTGGCATTGTTTATAATTGCAAAGTATCGGAAACAACCTACATGGGCAAACATAGGCAAGTGGTTAAATTATGACACATCTACAAAATGGGGTACTGTGTAGCTGCAAGAGAGACAAGATATAGTAATAAACGACAAATGCAAAGCACGTTACACTTCATGCACGAAAAATAAGATAATATACATATATCTGTTCATTTGAGCAAAAAGAAACACAGAAAAGCTAAACCAGAAAGTAAGTAGACTGGTTACTTCCACAAGGGGCAAAATGGAGTTCTAACAGAAACAAAGGAATCTGACGGTATTTCAAATGAATCACACAGCCTAATGGAAAGGGGCGAGGAGGAGGAGAACTAACCCCAGTAGTTCTTGAACACAGTATTTTGACTATCATCAGATTTAAGACAAAAGGAACTGCATCAAATAGTGAAGCTTGTTAATCCCAGTATTTTGACTATTAGACTGTTAGACTCTTAGTTTATTCGACTTTAGACTGCCATGAGCCTAAAGACGAGAGACTGTAAAACAATTATATTGACCTCTAGTTGGTATGTTTGTTTTCTGCAGTCTTATGAGGTAGCAATTCTGGTTACCTAATGGGTAATATATGATTGCACAAATAAGAAAATTTGTTGTGGATAATGAGAGTCCAGGTTTCTTTTCACTAAAGAAGGGATTTACAGATATGGAAAGTGAGACAACTAGAATGAACCTTGCGTTGGTGGGTTGACATGTAAGGTATTAGTAATGAATTTATGTTCTCAAAATATAGATACCTATAGCAAAATATGTAAATAGATATGTATGGCTAGATGGAGAACACATATATTTCCTATCTTTGTACACTGGGAGGGCCTAGAAACAATTACACCTCAGTAGCAATGCACACTTTGTCAACCAGCACTGAAAAACAATAAGGTCAGATTGCACTCAGCCATCAAAAAAAATGAAATCTTACTATTTGCCACGACCTGGACGAAACTGGAGGGTATCATGTTAAGTGAAATATGACAAAGAAAGACAATTATTATTTGATTTCACCCATGCGTGGAATTTAAGAAACAAACCAGAGGACCACAGGGGAAGAGAAGGAAAAGTAAAATAAGGCAAAATCAGAGAGGTAGACAAGCCATAAGAGACTCTTAACTCTAGGGAACAAACAGGGTTGCAGGAGGGGAGGTGGGTGGGGGGATGGGGTAACTGGGAGATGGACATTAAGGAGGGCACTTGATGGGATGAGCACTGGGTGTGATATGAACTGTTGAATCACTAAACTCTACCTCTGAAACTAATAATACACTACATGCTAATTAATTGAATTTCAATTTGAATAATAAGGTGAGTCTGGAGCATCTTATAATGCCAACAAGAAAGTGAAAAACAAAAACAAAAACAGAACGATGGGGGCATGCCAAGGGGACAGGGAAGTCAACTTGAAGGAGCTCCCGCTGGCCAAATCTGGGACAGTTTGAGCACCAAAGGAAATAATGATATTGATTATAATTCATTGAATAAAATAAGTCTGTACAGATATACATACATAAATGGGGGAGGAGAGAAAGTTCTTCCTTACTGTAGAATAGCAATTAATAAATACCAAAGGAATGTTGGTGTTAGAAAATCATCACTGAATACTGAAGCCAATGGTTCAGAAATTTTACATAGAAAGAACGATAAGGCAAAGGTGGTGAAAGGTAAACAATGGACGAATCTGGGTAAGGGTACCTGGAATTTCCTTGTGCCATTCTTCCCTTTGGGTACATTTAAAATGAGATAAAAATTAAGTTACCGTCCCCCACCAAAGAAAGATAAAATAGAGAGTATGCTAGTATTGATGTCTCTAAACATGCTTTCTTTTTTTTAATTTTTTTAAAGATTTTATTTATTTATTAGTTAGAGAGAGAGAGATCGAGCACAGGCAGCCAGAGAGGCAGGCAGAGGCAGAGGGAGAAGCAGGCTCCCTGCCGAGCAAGGAGCCCGATGTGGGACTCGATTCCAGGACACTGGGATCATGACCTGAGCAGAAGGTGGAGCCGCCTAACCAGCTGAGCCACCCAGGCATCCCCTAAACATGCTTTCTAATGTTTCTCTTTCCCAGATAAAAACTACTGCTTGGGTAGCGGGGTTTGTATAGGGAGCCAGAAAGCACAAGAGAGGCTTATAATGCATTTTACTACTTATTTGGATGTTCCTGGGGTTTCGCCATCCTGTTTTTTTTTTTTTTATATGAAGCTTTTTCTTTTGATTCGCTGCCCTTCTTTCCTTTTGGGTATTTTACATTTATTTCTGGCTAGACCCTTTACCTAGGGATGTAAGGACGTCATGTTAAGAAAATCGGCGTCAAATCTTACCAAAAGAAAAAAAAAAAAGCTAAGGGCTTCACCAGAGGCGGGATTTCCCTCTGGGGTCACTCAGAGGAGGGCGGGAACAATACCAGCGCAAAGCTTCCGCTTTCATTTCTAGGGTTATAAGTCAACCATTCTCATTAAAGGAGTACTACGGAAGGGTGATTTTCTGTCGGCAAACCCTTCCCTAGCGACGAGTCCACCGATGACATAGGGATGCCACAGTGTCGCATCACAATGGGTGGTCTATGAGACCTCAAAAGCCATTTCAGATGACCTGGTTTGCGGTAAAACATTAAATTGCAGTTCACCTGACCTGTCAGTTTCCCTCTCTTCTCTCTGTCTCCAAAATAGTGAACTTCCGGGGTAGACTCCTCCCCCTCCACTCCCGGCCAGTGGTTTGATCCGACCCTAATACTGACAGGAGGGACGAACTGCATCTGCGCAGAAGGCTGTCGGGGGGGTGGGGGGGAGGAACATGGCGCAAGCTCTGTCTGAGGAGGAGTTTCAGCGGATGCAGGTGCCGCTCGCCGCGAAAAGACCTCCGCGCTAGGCGACGGGGGGCGGGGTAGAGAGAGGTCGTGCCACCGGCTCTGAGAAGGGTTTGGTTGTGGTGGACCTTGGGTCTAGGGGGTTGGTCTGGGGAAGGGAAACTGAGGCTCTGAGGGGTGAGACTCTTGGGTTCGGAGATACTGTTGGGTTCTGAGGGGTTGGCGTCTGTTAGCTTTGTGGGCAGAGGAGAGAGTCTTAGAGTGGGCAATGCCTCACTGAGACCTGGAGGGGACAAGACCTTTGGCCCGTGCGGGGGACACCATGGGTCGGTGATGATAACATTGGGTTTTGAGAGGAGATCCTGAGAGGGCGAAACCATTTTGTCTGGAGAGGAAGGAAACAGGCATTGGGCCATTTGCGTCATGGTGGGGGGAGCCCTTGAAAGGGCAGTACCATTATCCGGTGGAAGGTGGAAATGTTTGTGGGAGATACCACTATGCCAGGGAATTGGGCAAAGACCCCACATGTTGCCATTGTTCTGGAGGTGGAGATCCTTTGTGGGTGCTGGTAGTGGATCCTAAGAGGGGGTGCAACCTTTGGATCTAGGTTAGGGGTGATCCCATTAAGCCTGGGGTGAAGAGGACCCCAAATGAATAATACTATTAATTCCTGTTGGAGAGAGGACCAAAAGAGGTTAAAGAGTGATAGCTTGGACCACACAGAGAGGAAATCATTGGACTTTGGAGAGGTACCCCAGTTGGGTACCCTGACCACTCGAATTCTTTTGTGGACAACTCTGAGTTGGGATGCAAGGCAAGAGTAGGCCCTTGTAGAGAGAGTTCCTTACTGGGGAAGACCATTGGATTTTGTGTTTGGGGAGACTCTGAAAGGGGGGAAGCCCTGAGTAGGATCCTGTGGGAGGAGAGGGGAACTCTTGAGTGAGGATAGGTGATCCCTTGATACTTGAATGAGATAAACCAGTTATTCCTTTATGAGGGATGCTTAGGGTGAAAGGGTGAGATCACAGGAGGGTGAAAGGGGAAGTTACAACCTGTAACATGTGAGGGGAGATTCTAAGTGAGTAAGAGTAATCCAGTTGGCCCACCCAAGGTTTTGTGGAGGAGAGACCCTGAAGGATGTAGGGCCATCCTGTTGGATTGTGACTGGGGAGTTCTTGAGGGATGTGGGGAACCCTTGAGGGAGGAAGATTGATTTAATTGGGCCATGAGTGGGGGAAAAACCATTTGGCTCTGACGGATAGGGCTTCTATGTGGGTGCCAAGGGTGTACAAATTGGATCAAGACAAGGGAATACAGATCATTGGATCTGGTAGAGTAACAGGGGCAGGAAAGATTCTGTAGGGGCCAAGCCCTTTGACCTTAAGCAGACCACCTGGGGGTGAAGGCTGGTGCCATGGGAGGAGGGAAAGATCCTGGTGGGATAAGGGATAGTAAGTCTGGGAAGAACTGGCCTCACTGCCTTACAGGGCTGTTAGGAAGGGGTATGCTCTTTGGAGTGGCCCATACTTCACTTTCCCTTAATTCTTTAAAGGGGTTAATTCTAAAGAGCCTTGGGGGTAAGGACCCCAGGCAGCTCCCAACTTAGTGTACGTTGAACAGGAGAATACCAGGCCCTCTTCCCTTGAAAAGAGGGAGGACTACAGGCCCCTGCTTCCTATGCTCAGGGCCCTCCAAGTCTGGCCAGGTGGATAGACAATACTCTCCTATGACAGAAAGATAGACCGGTGTTTAGTGTCTGATGAGGTCAACCAGGATGAGGGGGGAGAAATTTATCCTGTGGGTGTGGGGAGACCTGGGATACATGTGAGCAAGAACTTGACTGCATCAGTGCTCTGTCTATGGCCTGAATGCAGAGGGATGGAAGAGTGAGGCTGGCTGTGGTTCTAGGTAGAGCTGGAGAAGGTGGGACAGGGGCTGAGGGGCTGGAGGCTCATTTAGGATGTAGCGTGCTTAGGTCTTAAGGAGTGACTAGAGAGGCATAGGGTGGGCAGTAGGCTCTGTGGGGCTCAGGGGATCGGTTCCCTCATGGTGAAATTAGGGGCACATTCCTAACCAAGTTGTTTCCCGTCTCTGCTTCCCCCAAGGCTCAGCTCCTGGAACTCCGGACAAATAATTACCAGCTTTCAGATGAATTACGCAAGAATGGCGTTGGTGAGCTAAGAGGGTCTCATTAGGTGGGGGTGGCTTTGAGGGACAGAGGCCTGGCAGAAGACCTTTCAGCTTCCTGCCACTGACTGAGGCTGAGACTCCCTGCTTTCCCCACACCAGAGCTCACCAGTCTTCGACAGAAGGTCGCCTACCTGGATAAGGAGTTCAACAAAGCTCAGAAGGTACCTCCCTCCACCCACTTACCCACCCACACTTCCCTGTAACCATCTGACTCTTTCATCTATCCAGGCAGCACCTACAGGGAAACAGGCTGAACATTACATGCTGTCATCAGTCATTCAAAAAACTCTCATGGAAGTCTCCTTAGTTTGCTAATATTATCTAATCCTGCTTAGTTATTGATTAATATTAATTTGCTCTTTTCTATAAAGATTTTATTTATTTATTTGTTTGACTGAGACAGCAAGAGCAGGAACACAAGCAGGGGGATGGGAGAGGGAGAAACAGGCTTCCCGCTGAGCAGGGAACCTGATGTGGGGCTAGATCACAGGGCCCTGAGATCATGACCTGAGCCAAAGGCAGATGCTTAACCGACTGAGCCACCCAGGAGCCCCTTAATTTACTCTTAACTTAAAATTTCAATTACTCAGTCTCATTATTCATTAACTTCTAACAAAATAGTCACATCCATAGGTGAATCTGCCTTGAATCTGCCTTCTGTCCTCCACTCACACTAGTGCCTTGTGGTCCCACTTTTCATCTATGTCCTGGTCCTGTTGGTAACATGAGACTAGACCTACCTCTCAGATCATCTGAAGATGAAATAGTGTATAACCTGTTATGGCCCCTCAAGGCATTCAAGGCTCTCTTTAGTCTCTTTCTTCACTGCTCTTTCCCCACACGTAGCTCAATGTTATGCACTCCATAAATATTTGTTAGACGAAAGCATACATAATGCAGAAAATCTGGCAGTCAGGAAGCTGGGCTTCTCTTTGGTATGGTGCTGATTGCAGAACGTGGCAGTGCCCTCAGCTGCCCAACAAGGGAGCAGCAGTTTTCACGGTGCATGGGAGGGATCCACATAGATATATTTGGACCCATGTAGCAATGCAGCCACAATTTTTGAGCCTGGAAACCCAGCCCTTGAAGGATTAAATACTAAGACTCATGAACAGTCTCAAGAGCTAAGAGGAAGGCTTGTGAGTGGGGATGCCCTTCACTCACTCACTCCATTATTCCCGTGGACTACAAATTTCACGTAAGTTCTGTGGTTGAAGATGCTCCCATCCCCCAACCCATCATCATTGTCCCCCCTTGACACTTGCCACAGTGTCTCCATACCCTAGTGAGGGAGTCCATCTCCATTCACCTTCTCTCTCTTCCTACCCCCCTCACCTTTAGGCACTGAGCAAGAGCAAGAAAGCTCAGGTAAGGGGACCCATGGTGAGTGAGTGTGTCTGGGAAACCAAGGGGTGATATTTCTGTATGCTGGGATCTCCTGGTACTGGCCTTTTTTTCTGTGTGTGCACTTGAATCTGTGACTGCCTCATTGTCATATGTTTGTATGTCTGTCTTTATTTTCCTGTGATTGTCTCACTCTGGACCTCTCCATAGTTCCTTCTCCCTCTCTGGCCGGCCTTCTCTCTGAGACTCTCTCTGCCTGTCTTTCTGTTCCTCTCTGACTGTTGCTTCTCTCCCCAACCTCCCATTTTTCTCTCTCACCTGTTCCTATCTGCCATCATTTCTCTTTTCTTCTTTCCCTTTCTTTCTCTCCCTGTCTGATTCCTTGTTTCTTTCTCCCCCTCCTTTCCTTTGTCGCTTCCTAACTCATTTCTTTCCGTGACCCCCCTCTCTTCCCTCTGTTCTGTTCTCCCTCCCATTGTTCTCTCTTTCTTCCTGCCTTTTCTTTTTTCTCTTCCTCTCCATCCCTCTCTCCTTCCCTATCTGTCTTCTTTTCCCCATCTGTCTCTACCTGTTCTCTCACCTATTCTATCATTCTTTCCTCCCACTCTCTCCTCTCATGTCCCTCTTTCCCCTCCCCTGTCCCTCTCTCCCCTCCCATGTCTGTCTGTCTCCTTCCCTGTATCTGATTTCACCCATGTCATTCTCTTTATCCTATGATTACCCCCACCCCCCCATCATTTTCTCCCTCTCTGTTTCTTTGCCCTACCTCTCTGTCTTTTTCTACCCTTGTTCGAGACCTGGCCCATATCTGCCACTGCAGGAAGTCGAAGGGCTACTGAGTGAAAATGAGATGCTGCAGGCAAAGCTGCACAGCCAGGAGGAGGACTTCCGTTTGCAGAACAGCACGCTTATGGCGGAGTTTAGCAAGGTACTGGTGCTAGGGACAGCTGAGCAGGATCTGAGGGGTAGGGGCCTCCTGGACTGAAGCTGCAGGGCTGCTGAAGGTGGTTGGACAGAGGCTGCCCCTGGATCACTGTCCATGGTGCTGAAACAGATCCTGGATCTGAGCTGGGGGGCAGTGATTTGGTAATGGGGCCGCTCCCTGTGCTGGGATTAGAAGTCTGCAAGCCCTGAGGACAGCTGGTTCCAGACCATATCACTCCTTTTCTTCAAGCTTCCAGTCCCTTTGTATATATTTGGTAGCTGATGCTAGGGAGCTCCAGGTTACTAGAGGGTCTTAGGTAAAGTTCTTATGCTTAGCATGAAATAGAAAAATGTTCTAGCTGCTTCCCTTTTCTCTTCCTTCCCTTTCATCTGACCTAAGCCTGGAGTTCTACTTCTTCTAGATAATTCATCCCAGGTTGGATAATTCTATCTCCTCACAGATTTTAGTGTTCTGGCTGTTCCTAAACCTACTAGGGAGTTAGAGATATTAGCTTTTGTTTCCTTATCTATCTTCTCTGTCCATGGTCACGAAGTCTCTAAGGGGGACACCTGGGTGGCTCACTTGGTTAAGCATCTACCTTCAGCTCAGGTCATGATCCCAGGATCCTGGGATCGAGTCCTAGCTCAGCAGGGAGCCTGCTTCTCCCTCTGCCTACCGCTCCCCCTGCTTATGCTCTCTTTCTCTGACAAATAAATAAATAATCTTTAAAAAAAAGAAGAGGTGTCTAAGGTTTTAGTGTGCTTTAAGGAGCAAATTCTCATGGCAACAAAAATGGTATTTCCAGGACTTCATGTGAGAATCTAGTTCTTAAGACCATAAAAAACAAAATATGAAAACAACCTTTAAACAGGTACAATGTCAGGAGAGATGATTTGCTAACTAATAGTTAAGAGCTGTAAGGCCTAGATTAAACTTTTTTTTTTAAAGATTTTATTTATTTGATAGAGATCACAAGTAGGCAGAGAGAGTTGAGGAAGCAGGCTGTCCGCAGAGCAGAGAGCCCGACGCGGCGCTCGATCCCACGACCCTGGGATCATGACCTGAGCTGAAGGTAGCGGCTTTAACCCGCTGAGCCACCCAGGCACCCCTAGATTAAACTTTTAGCTCTACCTTTTGCTAACTGTAACTTTGAGCAAGTCACTTGACCTGTCTGCTTCTTGGTTCCCAGATGTTTAAATCAGAAATGATAATGACAGCACCTGCCTTGTAGGGGTTTTTGTGAGGATTGAGTGGATTTGTGTCTGTAAATGACTTATAACAGCTTTGTACATAGTATTGGTTATGTAGGGTTAGCTACTTTTTTAAAAAAAATTGAGAGAGAGGGGCGCCTGGGTGGCTCAGTGGGTTAAAGCCTCTGCCTTCGGCTCAGGTCATGATCTCAGGGTCCTGGGATCGAGCCCCGCATCAGGCTCTCTGCTCAGCAGGGAGCCTGCTTCCCTTCCTCTCTCTCTGTGAGTCTCTCTGCCTACTTGTGATCTCTGTCTGTCAAATAAATAAATAAAATCTTTAAAAAAAATTGAGAGAGAAAGAGGTAGAATGAGTGGGTGGAGGGGCAGAGGGAGAAGCAGACTCCCCCGGGAGCAGGGAGCCCAATGCAGCACTCGATCCCAGGACCCCAGGATCATGACTGAGCCAAAAGCAGACACTTAACCGACTGAGCTACCCAGGTGCCCAAGGTGTTAGCTACTAATAATACTGTGTTATTATTACTGATTGATTTTCCTGCTAAAATATTTTTTGATGACTTAAAAGTCTTAGAGCCATCCTGTGACCCTGCTCTGCCTTAGCCCTTACTACCCCTTACCTGCCCTATTCCCATAGCCTTCTTGCTGGTCTCTTCACTTCTAGTTTCTCCTACCAGCCCATGCCCTAGAGGTTCTCCTGACCTGCAGACCTTATCACATCACTCCTTTAAGTAGCAGCTCCAAGTGGGTCCTTGACCCTGACTGTTCAGAACCCCTGGTGCTCAAATAATAGCCGACCTCATTTCCTCACTTCTCACTACTTCCTACCTCTAGCCTCAGTGATATCGTGGTCTCTTTAGGGTGAGGCAGGGGCGGGCATTCTTCCATCAATCCAACTTGTGTTTCTCAGCACCTTCCCTGGGCAAGGCATTGGACCAGGTATAGAATCTCTTTCCCACTCCCCTCTCCCTCCCCCGGGAACTGGTAGTGCTCACAGACAGAGCTGGGTTCAAGGCCTGCCTCCACCAGTTACTTGCCAAGATACTTTAGTTCCATTTTTCCTCCAACGAATAGTTATTGAGCACCCCCAGCATGCTCTGCATTCTGGAGATAGTTGGAAGCAGCACAACCTGGCCCCCACTCTTGGGTAGCCTACCTTCTGGATGTGGGATGAGGAGAAAGATAATATTTTTAAAAATGATAATAGTGGCACTTGGCTGGCTCAATTGAAAGAGCATGTGACTCTTGATCTCAGGGTTGTGAATTCAAGCCCCACGTTGGGTATAGAGATTACTTAAAAATAAAATCTTAAATAAAAATTAAAAATAATAGTAGTATAGGTAACTGACAGTTAGTGCTTACTGCATGCCTGGTCCTGTTCGATGTGCTTTATGTTATTCAGTCATTCTTTTTTTTTAAGATTTTATTTATTTGACAGAGAGAGACACAGCAAGAGAGGGAACACAAGCAGGGGAGCAGCAGAGGGAGAGGGAGAAGCAGGCTCCCCGCTGAGCAGGGAGCCTGATGCAGGGCTCGATCCCAGGACCCTGGGATCATGACCTGAGCTGAAGTCAGACACTTAACAACTGAGGCACCGAGGCACCCCTCACTCATTTATTCTTAAAATGGGCCAACGAGATATTATTAAGATCCCTACTAAGCAAATGAGGGAAACCAAGCCCCAGAGAGATGAAGCCATTTGTCTCAAGGTCACATGGCTAAAAAATGGCAGAGTAGAAGTTCACATCCAAGCATGCTAGTTTTAGGATCTGTGCTTATGATCGTACGTTACAAAATAAAGTGTAATCATCAATCACAATTTAGAATCCAAACATCTGCCCAGTTTTAAGAAATTAAGAACATCCTAGGTCAGGTGGGGAGTTTCATTCTTGGTGGTCGGTTATCGAGGTTGGTGGGTATTAACTGAGCCAAGATGCTGCAGAATCTGCTGGCTCTTCGCCAGATTGCCCAGAGGACCATAAGTACTGCTTCACGCAGGCAGTTTGAAAATAAAGTTCCAGAGAAACAAAAGCTATTTCAGGAGGATAATGGAATTCCAGTGCATCTAAAGGGTGGAGTAGCTGAGGCCCTCCTATCTAGAGCTACTATGATGCTTACAGTTGGTGGAACAGCATATGCCATATATCAGCTAGCTATGGCTTCATTTTCCAAGAAGCAGGATTGACTTCATTTTATCATCTCAGCAGGCGGTTGGTTTAGTTTCATTCAGCTCTCTATGGACCAGTAACTGATAAATGTGTTCTTCTTTGGAGATCAATACTTATTGACTTATCCTAACTGCCACCAATGAAGCAGTCTTTACCATGAAAAAAAAAAGAACATACTAGGTCAATTTAATCATGATTAGTACTAGGTAAGAAAGAAGTGAACAGAGTGCTGTGCTGGAAGAGTTTTGGAATTTGTGTTGGGGGATACCACTTCAAGGGTGACATTTGAGCAGAGCACTGAAGGTTGCAAAGGAGCCGGTCATGTGAAGAACTAGATGAAAAGAATAGTGTTCTGGGTAGAAAATATCCCAGGCAAGAGAATAAAAATTCTCTGTGAGCCTCAGTATTCTCATCCGAAAATGGGGACAAAGGATCTTGTTTTTTAAAAAAGATTTTGTTTATTTATTTGACAGAGAGGGAAAACACAAGCAGGGGAAGCGGCAGGCAGGGGGAGAGGGAGAAGCAGGCTCCCTCCTGAGCAGGGAGTCCAATTTCAGGCTCTGTCCCAGGACCCTTAGATCATGACCTGAGCCGAAGGCAGATGCTTGACTGACTGAGCCACCCAGGTGCCCTGGGGACAAAGGATCTTGTCTGGACCCCTGTGAGAACTCTTTTAGCCAGGAGTTGAGCAAGGGGCTGGCCTAGTTTTACTTGCTTTTTATGTTTCTTCAAGGCCAAGGGCTGACGATGAGGAGCTGTGGGTAGTGCCGGCCTTGGAAATGCCCCGAAAGCTGTCTGTGCCTAGGCTCCCAGACACAGACCCGCCCTCACAGAAGGGGTCTGGCAGTAGGGCTATTTGTGATGTGATCCTGGACCAGCAGCTTCCAGCTGGAGCCTGCCAGAGGTCTTGGATTATGACTGCAAGGTTGCAATTGGGCAAGCAGAAAATTGCCCTCAGTGGCCTCTGCCCTCTCTGACTTGGCCTCTTAACAGATGGGTGAATTCAAAGTCATTTGACATTTGTGCCTCAGTGTCCTTATCTGTGAAGTGGGGATAATGAGTTACGATGGCACCCTACCTAATGCAGGGGCATTATGGGAATTATGTCAACTGTAAAGTGCATCTGCCAAGCACTAGGTATATTGCAGCCAATGTTGTTCTTATTCTCTGCTTGTCTGCTCCCTCACTCCTCCCCTGTTCAGCTCTGCAGCCAGATGGAGCAGCTGGAGCTGGAGAACCAGCAACTGAAGGATGGGGCTGCCAGGGCAGGCACTGCCCAGGCTGGGGGTCTTGTGGATGGCGAGCTGCTGAGACTGCAGGCGGAGAACACGGCCTTGCAGAAAAATGTGGCAGGTGCAAGCAGGCCCTCCTTGGGGATGTGGGGACCTTGGGGATTGAGTAGGGTGTTTTCCCGCTGGGGGAAGGGGAAAGGCTTCAGAATCAGGCTGGGCCTGGCTGTGAACCAGTGTATAACTTTGGACAAGCCATTTCACCTCTGAGACAAAGCTTCCTCATCTCCAGGGTGCTTGTGGGGATGTCCACCATGTGGAAGACTGAAGTAGAGCTAAGATGAGGTGGTATCTTTCTGGATTGAGTTCAGTGCCTGGTACCTAGTGAATGTTACAGATTAGCATATCGGACACCAGAAAGGAGCTCTTTGCTAAATGGAGAGAGTGAGTGAAGGAGATTTCGGAAGACTCTGAGCCCAGATGTCCTCGGGGTCTGGGAGGAAGGCTCAAAGGAGGCTTGGTAGAGTGTGGGAGGGTCCCAGCGTGGGGATGTTTGGAGAGCATCTGAGGCCTATGGTGTGGTAGGTGCTGATTTGGTGATCAGGGGGGAGGCTTTGTAGATTTGGTTGAGGATTAGGAGGTTACAGGATTCAGCCGTAAGTAGCAGGGGTGGAAGGTGGTGATCACCTTGGAGGGCTGTGGGTGGGTCCTGGGGGGTTAGGGGTGGAGCTTGGGGAAACTGTGGATAGGATTTCAGTGGATGGGGGAGCTTAAAATATTTGTGAGGAGTGTGGATGGACCTGAGCCTTTGTTTTGTAGGCAGTTGGTCATTTGGGGCAGGGTCTCTTCTGCCTGAGGGATCCAAGGCCAACTCTTCAATCTGCTTATGGCATGGCAGGGGTCTTCAGAGACCACCTCCTCCATCATCTGTTTCTGTTCTACCCCCCAGCCCTGCAGGAGCGCTATGGGAAAGAGGCTGGGAGATCCCAAGCTGCCAGTGAGGGTCAAGGGGACCCCCCGGGGGGCCCTGCCCCCACTGTCTCGGCCCCCATGCCACTGGCAGAAGTGGAGTTGAAATGGGAAATGGAGAAGGAAGAAAAGAGATTGCTCTGGGAGCAACTACAAGGCTTAGAGGTGATTCTGTGTCTGCTGGGGCTGGGGTGTCAGGACGCAGGCAGATGCCCTAGGTCTGCCTGTGGTCCCACGGAGATGTCTGTGATGTCACCAACTCGTGGGCGGACAGATTAGGGAGGCAGGAGGGCAGGGGAAGGGCACAGGTCTTACCTCCCCCTTTGCTCATATTAACTCCCTCCCTCATCCTTCCCCTGCAGAGTTCAAAGCAGGCAGAAACATCCAGGCTACAGGAGGAACTTGCTAAGGT
Organism: Taxidea taxus jeffersonii; assembly: GCA_003697995.1. Taxonomy (NCBI): domain Eukaryota; kingdom Metazoa; phylum Chordata; class Mammalia; order Carnivora; family Mustelidae; genus Taxidea; species Taxidea taxus. Next base: position 29,972 of record ML099926.1, on the reverse strand, counting down.
GGGGCTGCTGAGCTTTCCCTGGACTTTGTCCCCCTACAACTCCCAACCTGCTATGCTTCTTCTGGCTGGGAAGAAGGACCAGAGTACCCCTCCCCCCCGCAAAGCCTGAGTTTCCTCATCTGAAATGGAGAGACGCACATTTATGTCTCATATTTGCTTTCAGTATAGAATAGGGCTAACGGGTTCCTCTGTCTCGTGGATGGCCAGCCCCATCCCTCCCTTCTATGTCCTCCCATCTCTCCTTGTTCATCCATCCATGCGTTCAAGCATTTATAGACTGCTGGCTCTTAACTTGGATACTGAAGATCAAGTGATGAAGCTGGCAGTCATGATCCTGCTTTCCAGGCCTTCCTGCTGTAGCCATCCTACGATACGGCTGTCAGTCCATATGTTGGGGGTGTAAATGCAGGCCTTTGGAGCCTAAGGGAACTGGGTGGAGATCATGTTGTTGCTACTGACCACCTGGGCAACCCAATTACTTAACCCTCCCGAGACTCCGTTTATCCATTTATAAAACCAGTAATCCTCACTTCTCAGGACTATTTCAAGGATTCCACAAGATAACATAAGTAACTTCCAGCTTCTGAAAAGGACTTAATGAGCAGTGTCTATAAATACTAAATTTATTTTTGTCTTTACTAATATGTTATCAATTGTCTTCACCCCTGTGCCCCCCACCAGCTCTCTGAGAAACTGAAAAAGAAACAAGAAAGGTAAATTTTTTTTCCTGAGGTGGAGGGAGGGGTGTGGGGGGACCAGCTTGTGGGACTGACCCATGTATGTCTCTCTGGGTCCAGTTTCTGCCGTCTGCAGACAGAAAAGGAGACACTATTCAACGATAGCCGGTAACTAGCAGGGGTGGGCGTATGGACAGATGGTGGGGACAGTGCCCAGCAGGATTGCCTGAAGGCCACAGGGGCAGAGGTGGGAGATAGGGCCTCAGGCCATGGTCAACAGTCAAGTCAGCGCCTCCCCATCACCCTCCAGGAATAAGATTGAGGAGTTACAGCAGAGGAAGGAAGCGGATCTCAAAGCCCAGTTGGCTCGCACTCAGAAGCTGCAGCAGGAACTCGAGGCTGCCAATCAGGTAAACGGATGGATTCGGGGGTTGCTGGGGTAGAAGCCAGGGCTGGGGGTCCAGAGAACCCTGAGGTCTGTGGAGACTAGTTTGGGAATCCAGTAGTTCCTGTGTTGGAAATATAGGGACTGGATGGGTCCTAGGAGCTAGGAAAATGGGAACTAGGGAGCCCCGAGAGCCTTAGGAGTTGGCCTATGAGTCTGCGTGAAGCAGAGATCTCAGGGGGGCTAAGGACTTGGGGAGTGTGTACCAAAGTTCAGATGAATCAGAAACTCTGCAGAATTGGAGGAAGGAGTCTGGAGAAATCTGTGGTCACCAGGGACTGGGGCCAGGAGCTGGAATGAGCTGAAACTCCCTGGAGGTTGGGGACTTTGAGACCTGTGGGAGCTAGATAGATACAAGACTTTCAAGGGTGGACAGGTGGGCCTAGAGGCTGACTGTATTTGAGGCCCTCAGAGGCTGGGGGCTGGTTTGGAGGGCTGAGACAACAGGTAAGTGGGATCACTTGGGTTGAGTGGTCCTGAGACCTCTGGAGGCTGTGGATACAAAAAAAAAAAAAACTGGTAAGTCTAAGACATCCAGAGACTGAAACAAAATTTTTGGTGGGTCTCAGGGTCCCAAGGGTTAGGAGCTGGAGGACTTCTAAGCCTCCAGGCTTCCCCCTAGAGCAGGTGAGTCTGAGATCCCACAGATTAAGGGACACGGTGGTTTGTGGGTCTAAGGTCCCTAAGAGCTGGGGACAGAAGTCTGGGTAAGGCTGGGTCTTCAGTTACCTGGGTCTGAAGATCCCCATAAACTAGTAACAGAAGTAGCTGGTGGTGGGGTGGTGGTCAGTCAGACCTCACCAAGAGGTGGAAACTAGGAGACTGTATGGGTTTGAGACCTCTAGGGTTTGGGACTATGAGTTTGGGCAGACCCTGAGACTCTCGGGACCTAGAGACACAGGGCTGCAGTATGTCTGAAACCCGTGGGTGCTGGGGTCAGGGTGATCTGGATGAAGCTGTAGTCCCTGTGGGCTAAGTTTGTCTGAGAATCCTAGGGCATTTGAGCTAGAATCTGGGTGAGAGTGAGACCTCTTATGGAAGGGGGTAGGGTGAGATTGAATTCCCCCAAAGCCTAGGTATTCTTCTAAGATTCTTAGACCTGGGATATGGGATCTGAGGCCCCTGGAGTTAATGACTATGAATTCATGTGAGCCTAAGTCTGATGGCTGGGTAGTCTGGGACCCTCATGTGCTGGGGATATGCTGTCAGGTGGTCAGAGAGGGGATCTGTGCAGTTATAAGCACATCAGGGGATGCTGAGGTCTGGAATGGGCTCCCCTGACCTGGTCCCTACAGAGCTTGGCGGAACTGAGAGATCAGCGGCAGGGGGAGCGCCTGGAGCATGCAGCAGCTCTGCGAGCCCTACAGGATCAGGTACGTGCTACCTGGCAGCTTCTGGGAGGTGGGGGTGGGCACCGCAGCATATTTTACACAAGCAGGGAAGGCCCCAGGGGTTCTGTTTCCCCCTGGTTCGTAGTGCATGTGCCCGTGGGTGTTTTCTTTCTTGGCTATGGGTGGGTCCTGCCCCCCCCACCATTCTGGACCCACTCTCACCTGGTGTGGGGGTGGGGCCAGGTGTCCATCCAGAGTGCAGATGCACAGGAGCAAGTGGAAGGACTTTTGGCTGAGAACAATGCCTTGAGGACCAGCCTGGCTGCCCTGGAGCAGGTACAGGATACCTGGGAGCCCTCACTGGACCCTTTCCAGCTTCCTGTCTCCTCCTGCTTCTGATCCACATTAGGGCAGGGCCATCTGGATCTCATGCCATTCTCCTGCCTCTGTTTCTGCTTGATCCTTTGCTCCTTCCTTCCTTCCTTCCTTTCAGAGAGTGAGATTGAGAGTGAGAACTGGAGGAGCAGCAGGGAGTGGGTCAGAGGGCAGAGGGAAAGAGAGAGACAGAGAATCTTTTTTTTTTTTAAGATTTTATTTATTTATTTATTTGTCAGAGAGAGAGAGCACAGGAGCGAGCACAGGCAGACAGAGAGGCAGGCAGAGGCAGAGGGAGAAGCAGGCTCCCTGCCGAGCAAGGAGCCCGATGTGGGACTCGATCCCAGGACGCTGGGATCATGACTTGAGCTGAAGGCAGCTGCTTAACCAACTGAGCCACCCAGGCGTCCCGAGAGACAGAGAATCTTAAGCAGGCTCCACAGCCAGCCTGGAGCCTGATGCGGGGCTCGATCTCACAACCCTGAGATCATGACCTGAGCCAAAATCAAGAGTCAGGCCACTGAGCCACCCAGGTGCCCCTCTCAGCTTCCCTTTCCGATGGCTTCCACCCCTCTTCTCTCTGGCTACTCACCCCTGCTCCTCTTGCATTTTCTAGTTTCTCTCCTGTAAAATATAAGAAGTGTACTAACTTTATGTGTACACTTGGTGAATCCTATCTGTCTGGCAGTCTGTCTGTCTGTCTCCATGTGGCTACCACCCAGATCAAGATGTAGAGCGTTTTCAGCAATCCCCAGAAAGCCCCTCTTACTCCTTCCCAATCAATACTTCCCCAGAAATAATCACTCCTCTGACCTCTAGCGACATAGATTAGTTTTACTTGTTCTTTAACTTCATGTAGTGGAATCAGATGCCCATTTTCATGCCTGGCTTCTTTCCTGTGAAGCTCATCCATATGTAGCACTGGTCTGTTCTTTCATCTCTGTTTACTATTCTGCTGTGTAACTAGACTACTTTATCCATTCCCCCGTTGATCTCCTTTTCCCTTTGAAATTCTTTCTCTTTCCTCCTGGCTCTCTTCCTGCCTCCCTCCTTGTCTCCCCGGAACTGGGAGGCTCAAACCCTGTGGCTGGCCCCTGGGGAGCCCTTTTCACTCTGCTTTCCCTCACCCCCCATTCATCCCAGATCCAAACAGCAAAGACCCAAGAACTCAATACACTCCGGGATGAGAATGCCGGGCTGGCGGTTGATTTACAGCAGCGGCAGACTGAGTACGAGGACCTCATGGGACAGAAGGATGACCTCAACTCCCAACTGCAGGTGACATCTCTGGCCTTGACCTGGCTTCTCCCAGAACCCTCGTGTGGGCTTGGGGGAGCCCTCCATGAGGCGCAGGTGGGGGAAGACTGGAGTTGGGAGGATCTGGGTTCCAGTCTGGTCTCCTAACTCACTAGCACCTTGTGTCCTAGACTGTGTTGCTCTCCTTCGCTGACACTGAGCCTCTTCAGTTAGACAGGATAGCCATTCTGAGCCCATGGTAGCAACTGGAGTCATAGTGGCTTAAATCAGATAGAAGGCTAGTTCTCCCTCATGGAAGAGTCCAGGTGGGCTGTCTAGGGAGGGAACGATGGCTGCACCACAACTGGTGACCCAGGTTCCTTCTACGTCGCAACCTTCAATGCAAGACATCTACGTTGGTAGCTAAGACACTTGCCCAGGCCCCCACTTCATCATGTTTGTTTTCCATGTGGAAGGAAGGAGGGAAGAGTGAAAGGGCCCAGCATGCCCCTTTCCTTTATGAGTATAACCTACCTCATGCTCACCACTTCCACATATGGAAATTAATCAGTGAAGCCACGCCTCACTGCGGGGGAGGCAGGGAAAAGTCAGCTCGATAGCCTTGTGTCTGACTACGAAATCTATCGCTAGGGACCGGGGCAGGGTGGGGGGCAGAACACATGAAACACAGATGCCACGAGCAGCATCTGCCATGTTTCTCATCTAGAAATGGAGAGAACAATACCAACTTTACTAGGGTTAAGGGAGACCCGTCCACCAGAGGTGTCCTGGGCAATGATCATCTCCTGGAGGCTCTTTGTCAGACTCCTCTCTTTGGTCCCATCATTAGGAGTCACTCCGGGCCAATAGTCGGCTCCTGGAGCAACTTCAAGAAATCGGGCAGGAGAAGGAGCAATTGACCCATGAGCTGCAGGAGGCTCGGAAGGTGGGCAGCTCTTCAAGGTGGAAAGCAGGGCTGGGGAGGGCTTGGCCCTGGTCTGTGGGGAGGGAGCGGGTGGTGCAGGCCAACAGCTGGGAACAACAAGGGATAGAAAGTGACTGGTGCCATGAGGATAGGTGAGTGACTTAGCTTGGTCTGTGGGAATGGGAAGGAGGCTGAATTGGGCTCTTTTGCTGGTGGGGGGCCCGGGCTAACATGGAGGGAGGAGGCTGACGGGCATCACCCTGCCTCCAGAGTGCCGAAAAGCGGAAGGCCATGCTGGACGAGCTGGCGATGGAGACGCTGCAGGAGAAGTCCCAGCATAAGGAAGAGCTGGGCGCGGTCCGACTGAGGCATGAGAAAGAGGTGCTGGGGGTGCGTGCGCGCTACGAGCGGGAGCTCCGAGAGTTGCATGAAGACAAGAAGCGGCAGGAGGAGGAGCTCCGTGGGCAGATCCGTGAGGAGAAGGTGGGTGGGTGGATGGCGTCTGTCTCAAAACTCAGGGAGCACAGCACTGTTCATGGGTTCGGGGGTGACGTGGGGCCCCCTTCGTCTGCCCACCTTGCCCTGACAGTCTCCCCTCTCCCAGGCCCGAACACGAGAACTGGAGAATCTCCAGCAGACGGTGGAAGAACTTCAGGCTCAGGTCCATTCTATGGATGGAGCCAAGGGCTGGTTTGAACGACGCTTGAAGGAGGCCGAGGTGAGTTGGTGGCTGATGAGGCACAGAGGGCTGGTGGGGCGGGGCAGGGTGGGGGACACCCGTGCCACACCAGGGGAGCAGGATTGGTCAGGCCCCAGAACTTTCTGAAGTGTTCTGGACTTGGCTAGGCCCGCAGCCCTGCCGGCTCCGTGGCAGCCTTCCAGAGGGGATCAGGGGACAGCCACCAGGGAGGCAGAAGGCCACATGTGCAGATTTGAAAAGGCATCCCTTCCTTCCAAACCTGCTTCTGTTAGGAAATTACTGTAATATCCTGATTTTATGCGAACAAGGACTTTTACTGCCGTTGTGGGGGAGAACTGTTCATGACACCCAAGGGGAGGTGGCGTGCAGTAGTGAGGAGCGTGGGGGCTGGAGACGGCCGCTTGTGTGGGCTTGAGTCCTGGCTGGGCTGCTTGCTCCTTGTGGGCAGCTCACCCGGCCTGGGGCCTGTGTGCTTCATCAGTATTAAAAAAAAAAAAAGGAATAATCATAGTACCGGCCACGTGGGTATTACGGGGAGATTATATAAACTGGGTCAATGGATGTGAAACCCCTGCAACATTCTTGGTGCGCAGCAAGCGCCGTGTGTTTTGTGAAATCAAATCAAATGAGATGTGCCTGTTGGTCTGTGGTGCAGACGGCGCAGTCCTAGACGTGACCCACCTGAGGATGCGTGGTGTCCCCGCAGGAGTGGCTCCTGCCTGCCTGCAGACACCTGCTGCCATCACGCCCCTCACCAGCCACAGCGTCCCTCGGGTGAGAGGGGGCATGGCTGGACCTGACCCTTGTCTCATAGGAATCCCTGCAGCAGCAGCAGCAGGAGCAAGAGGAAACCCTCAAGCAGTGCCAGGAGCAGCATGCTGGCGAGCTGAAGGTGCCCGTGGCCTGCTGGCGTCCCTCTCCCCTGGGGGTCGGGCCCTGGAGGGAGGATGGAGGCTGCCCAGGCAGAGGCCTGAGCTGCCCCCTGGTTTACAGAGCAAGGAGGAGGAGCTGCAGGGGGTGCGGGATCAGCTCCAGCAGGCCCAGGAGGAGAGGGACTGCCACCTGAAGACCATCAGCAACCTGAAACAGGTCCCTTGTCCCCCGCCC
>ML099926.1:2174-23076 GCA_003697995.1 Taxidea taxus jeffersonii | reverse complement strand
GGCAGCGGATCCTGGAGAAGAAGGGCAGTGCTGCGGTATGATGGGGAGATGGCCAGGCACAGCCCCCTGTTCATGGGGCCACTGGGCCTCAGCCTGCCTCTTCCCCTCTCTCTTCCCCACAGCTCAAGGACCTCAAGCGGCAGCTGCACCTGGAGCGGAAAAGGGCTGATAAGCTGCAGGAGAGGCTGCAGGACATCCTTACCAACAGCAAGAGCCGCTCTGGTGCGAACTGGGAGGGCAGGGGGCGCTGGGATGCTTGGGGGGCGGGGTGCAGGGGAGGGCTCCAGGGCCAGGACTGCTTGCTGCACCTTGCTTCACCGGGCTCTCCCGCGCTTTCTGTCCACCTTGAACTTGGTCTTTCGGTCTGTCTCTCCTCTGTTTCTCTTGCTCTCTGCATTACCTCTTTCTGTCTCTCCTCTTGGTTTCTCTGTACCACTTGGTGCCATTTCTCTCTGTCTCTGTCTTTCTCTCCCTGCTTTCTTTCTCTCTCCTTGTCCTCCTGCTGCTTTTTTCTTCTCTGTCCCTTTAACACACACTCTCTCTCTTCTGTGTCTCTGTCTCGATCCCCAAAACCCTCTCATACACATCCCCACACCTCACTTAGTATCTCAAAATCTCCTGTATTCATTCTCTCATTCTGTAAATGTGGACTGAGTCCCCATGCTCATGTCCAGGGTCCTTGATAGGAAACCCCCCAAAACTCTGTCCTCCAGGAGCCCGGGGTTGAGCGAGGGAGACAGACTTGCATTCAGACAGCAACACTGCATCTTTCTCACTATGTGGCTTAAATCCATGTTCTTTCTGCCACTTCAGGCAGAAGATGCAACCGAAAACCTTGAGTTCCTTTGGACTTTTTTTTTAAAGAAGGAAATGGCCTATAAATCTGTTTAAATAAATAGATAGGATGCAGTGGTTAGGGCTCTGGTGCATCTCCCATATCACAGGCTCAGAGAAAACTTGCTGTCTTTTCCCCCTGCAGCCACTGGCTCTTGCTGGAGACCCTTAGGGGGAGGGATGTCAGCCCCCATCCCTGATAGCTGCAGGAGCAGAGGCCCAAGCTCAGTGGGCCTGCTTTAAGTGACATGGCAAAAATGGATCTCTCACCCAATCTCTCTCTCCCTGAGGCATTCTGTCTCCTGAAGTAACCTCTTTTTATTTTTTTTAAGATTTTATTTTTTTATTTGAGAGAGAGAGAGAGAGAACATGAGCAGGGGGAGGGGGAGGGGAAGAAGCAGACTTTCAGCTTAGCAGGGAGGCCGGTGCAGGGCTCGATCCCAGGACCCTGGGATCATGACCTGACCCGAAGGCAGACGTGTAACTGACTAAGCCACCCAGGCACCCATGACCTCTTTTTGTAGAGGGGTTTAGTTTCTGTTTTGCTACAGATTAATATATGAGTCAAGCAGATTCCAATGGTGGTGCCATACATTGTCCTTGTCTATAAGTGAAATGAGGATTTAGGGTCGTGGTTACCTGTCTGTCTCCATCTTTCTCCCGCCTCGTCTCTGCTGACTTGTATCCTTATGGCCCGTCTCTTTTGGCATCTCTGCTGTGGCTCGCTGCTTGTCGGGTTTTCTCTCTGCCTGTGGGCATTGCCCCGTGCTCTCCCCAGCTGTGGGTCCCCTTTGTGCACACCCCAAGTCCAAGTGCGGATATCCCTTTATGCCCGGACGTGTCCACACTGCCCACTCTCGCCTAGCCTCATCACCTTTGTTTCTCTTCTGGCGTGTGTGTTTGCCTGGAGAGGCAGTGCTTCTTTCCATTTCTGCCTCTCCCTGTCATACTGTCTGCCTCCACCTTTCCCATGCCTGAGTGTTACTTCGCCTCTTTTCCATCTCTGTCAAATCTATTTCTGCCTCTTCCTGCCAGTCGCTGCCCTGGGACCCTGGGGGATTGGGACTCAGGTTTCTCTTCCCTCTCTGCCCAAGGCCTCGAGGAGCTGGTTCTCTCAGAGATGAACTCGCCAAGCCGGACCCAGACTGGGGACAGCAGTAGCGTCTCCTCCTTTAGCTACCGGGAGATCTTGCGGGAGAAGGAAAGCTCGACTGTTCCAGCCAGGGTAAGAGGCAAAGAAGAGCCAACAGCCCAGCATCTCCCACCCCAATTCTGGGGACCTCCTTTTGCCCTCCCCTGCAGCCATCTACCTCTGTGGGCCCAGCACACACATTTTCTTACCAACTTTTCTCTAAGCTCGCCAACTCGAATTCAGATTGCCAAATGCGGGATGGGCAAATTATTCTCTCTTATTCTCTCTGCTCCCTCAATCGTGAGCTAATTCCACCTTTCCCAGTGTCATAAAACATGTCACTCCTAGCAGGTACCTCACCCAGGTAGGAGGTCCTTTTTCCCAACTCATGATCACTTCTTACTGTCATCTGTTGTGTCAGCTTCCTGGCTGGCTGCTTCTATTTGGAAATCATTTGTTATTATTTCATAAGTAGTATGTGTGCTGTATAGAAAAATTTTAAAAACACACAGAAGCAAAGATTTTATTTTAAATCCAAAGAAACCACATCTTAGCCATCCAGAGATCACCACTATAAACCCTTGGTTCACACCCTTCTAGATCTTGCTCTTTTAAAAAAATATTTATTTTAGAGAGAGAGAGAGAGACACTGAATAAATGGGGGTAGAGAGAGAGGGAGAGAGAGAGAATCTCAAGGAGACTCCATGCTGAGCTCTGAGCCCGATGCGGGGCTCGATCTCACAACCCTGAGATCAGGCCCTGAGCTGAATCAGATGCTTAACCAACTGAGCCACCCAGATGTCCCTCTTTTTCTTAAACCTAAATGAAATTATAAAGAACCTGTTTTTGTCCAGCTGCTTTTTATCCTCCTGATCTCGTAAATTTTCATCTCATTAGTAGTTTGACCTTAATCACATTTCCCTGGTTGGCCCCAAAATAGTGATTGCTGGTTTTATGAAAACCAGCACTCAGTTTCAGATCACATGTTGCATCTGGTTGCTTTATGTCCTTTACGTCTCTTGAGTCTAGTGTGGTCTGTTGTTTTTTGGGTTTTTTGTTTGTTTTCGTGACACCAACCTGTAGAAGAAACCAGCCAGTTGACCCGCAGAAAGTGTCCCACCTTTTGGGTTCTCCTGCTGGTTTCCTAGTGGTATCATTGAGCTTATTCCTCTGCCCTCTAGTTTTCTGGTCAACTGCAAATGAGCCCGTGTTTGCTATGGGCTCTCCCTTCATCCTCTCAATAAGGAGATGATGTGGTGGTTCTTATATCCCACTTTCAACCAAGGGAGATCCAGAGTCCCCGTGGGTACTCCACTCCCACCGCCACCACCACCCCCCCAGGCTCCCCCATCAGCCCGTGATCCTCTCTGGGACAGACGACAGTGCTGAGCCCCAGCTGGCCTCTCCCCTCCTCTTCCCTGCAGTCCTTGTCCAGCAGCCCTCAGGCCCAGCCTCCACGGCCAGCCGAGCTGTCTGATGAGGAAGTGGCTGAGCTCTTTCAGCGCCTGGCAGAGACGCAGCAGGAGAAATGGATGCTGGAGGAGAAGGTGCCTTCCACCTTCTTGTCCTCACTTGGCACACCCTTGGCAGGGAGGCTGGGGCCAGTGGGGGGGGATGTGTGGCTGGGCCCCTTATGATGTGTGAACATTCTGGGCTGGCCCGCAGGTGAAGCACCTGGAGGTGAGCAGTGCCTCCATGGCAGAGGACCTTTGTCGGAAGAGTGCCATCATCGAGACCTATGTCATGGATAGCCGGATCGGTCAGTGCCTCCTCCCCGTCCTTACCCCCATCCGGTCTCTGACCTGCTGCCTCCTTCCCCACTGTCTCCTCTTCTCTCACGACCCAGCAAAGGTACTGACAAGATCACAGCTGCTGGAGGGGAGAGCAGGACCCACTGCTCTTCCCTTCTGTCTGAGTCTTCATCATCACTTCACTCTCCTGTCTCCAGTGTGGTTCTCTGTCCCTTCTCCCTCCCTTCTCTCCTCTCCCCATCTCTTCTTTCTGCTGCACCCTTTATCTCCTCTCACTGCTCCTACTGCCTGTCTGGACTGTGTCTGTTCTGGAAGTTTCTCATCTACATATGTACCCCTTCAAGGATCCTTATCTCTTCCTCTCCCACTTTCTATCCTCTTTTCCCCCCTCCCCTCCATCTTTGTTTCTTCTGCTGATTTCTGTCACACCTTCTCCTAGCCCCATTTTTCCCTTTTTAGTCAGAAGAACATGGACTGACACAGGTCAAGCATTGTGTGTCTGTGCTACGCATGCAGTCAGAAGCCTCTTGTCAGCTCCCCGAGGTGGTTATTATCCCCATTTCTCAGGGCCGCACAGCCAGGAAGTGATGGCCAGGTTTCACACGGCCAAGCCTCTGCCCCCTGCCTCACTCGGCTTCTCCCCACTACTTTTTGCCCCCTTCTCTGTTTCCCGCTTCTCTGCCCTGTCTCTTTTGTCTCTCCTCCGGCTCTGCCAAGTGGGGGTTCTCAGCCTGGGCCCTTGCAGATGTGTCTGTGGCGGCAGGCCACACGGACCGCAGCGGGCTGGGCAGTGTCCTGAGAGACCTCGTGAAGCCAGGCGATGAGAACCTTCGGGAGATGAACAAGAAACTCCAGAACATGCTGGAGGAGCAGCTCACCAAGAACATGCACTTGCACAAGGTGAGTGTGACCTCCCCATCTGTCCGCGTAGCTGTCTACCTCTCATGCCACACAGCTGGCCCCCTGCCCCATCCCCCTGTCCCCACCCCACCCCACCGTCATCTGAAGGTGCCCAGACCCCACCCCACCCCCACCCCATTCACTGACCATCCTCACCTCCCCACCCTCCAGTCAGTTGACTCACCTACTCTCCCTTGGGCCTTTTATTCTCCCCTCTGTCCTTGCACCCACCTGCTCATCTGTTCTTGCACACTTTCACCCAGCTCGCCCCTCAACCCGCCCTACTTGCCCATCTACTCATCTGCCCTGTGTCTTTCCACCCATTTCCTGACATACCTCCCTCTCTCTCACACTTACTCATCAGTCACCCCTTCTCTTACCTTTTACCCACCTGCCTAGTGACCCGCCCGCCTACCTGTTGTCCTCCATTCATCCTCTGAACCATCCCTTTGCCCACCCATTTGCCTACCATGGATCACCCCATATGTCTTCTTGCCCATCCTAACCCCCACAAATATTTCCCCCATTTCTGAGGGAGTCAGAAAGGATATAGACCCAGCCCCTGCCTCTGAGAAGGGAGCTCACCATTTAGTAGAAAAGCCAGTGGCAAGGGAAAGGTGGTTTCCTCCAGCCATACCACAACAGTGGGCGATCTGTGATCTGCTCCCATATCCGTATCCCTGGGTCCCCCTCCCTGGGGAGGCTCCCTATCCCCCACCCACCGCCACCCCTGACACACACATCTTTCCCAAGCCCAGCCCACCGCTGGGGCTCTGTGAGCGTCTCCAAATACCTTCCCATGCCAGGCTAGACTTAGCAGGATTTTGATTAATGAGAAGGGAAGGACACCCCATGTTTGCTGAGGGAGCTTCCCCGGCTCTTTACCCTGGCCCCTGATGGCTCATTTGTTTCTTAGGACATCGAAGTTCTCTCCCAGGAGATTGTGCGGCTCAGCAAGGAGTGTGTGGGGTCCCCTGACCCAGACCTAGAACCAGGAGAAGCCAGCTAAAGACCTGCAGGCTGCAGCTGCTCCCTCCCCTCCCCCCTCCCAGGACAACATGCCCTTGGGCTCTGGTGGGAAAATGGGGCCAAAATCAAATAGGTTGGGAGACTGCACATTAAAGGGGTTGGAGGCCTGATGGTTGGTGTTAGTGACCCTGTTTTAGGGCAGAAGCCCTCGGGGAGTGGGGATCCTGAGGGGAGGGGCAGGGATTTCTCATCTTTCTCGGCCCTGGCTCCCAGAGGCCTTTGCCTTCACCTCTGCATGAGCTCTCCCTCCCCAGAGACCAACTCTTTTTTATTTTATTTTGTTTTTTAATTTATGTCTGGAAGCCTGGCTACTCTGCATCTGGGATTGGGGATGTTTGGGTGGGGCTCGGTCCGTGTTCAGCGTTCTAGCAACATGTGTGTGTGTGTGTGTGTGTGTGTGTGTGTGTAAAGGCTGCAGCCAAAATACCATCTGGCCAGACGGGCCCACCCACTGACTGTCTACTCTCATTCTTTCCAACCGGGAGGGATGTGCTGGGGATGGGGAGGTCACACCATTGGAATGGGGAGGGAAGTCTGTGGCTTCAGTCCTACTCTCCTTCCCCACCCTCCCCCAACTGTTGCCCAGTTACCGTGGGCCCGCTCCTCCACCAGAGTGACACAGAAGTATCTACCAGATATGTATGTGGGGGGGCGTGGGTGTGGGTGAGAGTGGGTTGATGAGAGGATAGGTAAGTGTTTAGATGGACCGGTGGAAAAGTAAGTGGAAGGTTGCATGGATCAGTGATGGGGGAGGTTGGGAAATACACGGGCAGAGGGATGGATAGGTGATCAGATGAATAAATGGGTAGATGGATAGATCAGGAATGTAAGTGGACAGATGGATGGCCAGAGTAATGGATGGATGGGTGAGGAAGGGTGAAGAGTAGGTAAGTAAGTGATGGGCAGGGCTATGGATGGACAGGTGGATGGGTGCCGGAAATACTTAAGGATAGGGTGGCAAATAGGTGGATGGGGTGAATATACAAATGGGTGAGCGAGCGGGTGGATGGAGGGATGGGTAGAGCACTGGGTTGTGTGGGTGGGAGAACGGATGGGGAGCTGCGTGGTGGATGGGTGGAGGGATGGAGAAACGGACAAATCAGGAGCGTGATTAGTGAGCAAACTAGGATTATGCGGGTGGGTAGATTGGTTGAAAGGGGAAAGTTGGTCCCCCCTTGGTGCTCCCCCGACCCTCACACCATACATTAAAAATGAGGCTTCCCCTGTACACCATGCCCAGTGCTGTCCCCTCTCACATCACTCCATTTAATGCCCCCCACGACACTATCAAGTTGGGGTAACTCCATCAGACAGCCGAGGATACAACCCAAGGCACTTGCTAAAGGACACAGCAAGTCAGTAGCAAAGCTGGGGTTCAAACTCATCCGTGGGTGGGCCGAGGCACTTGGTACCCAATGCTCTGTGACCCCTGGGAGCAGAGTTCTCTAGAGGAGGAGGTGTGAACTAAGGATGCTGGATGCAGAAGGATGAGGCAGGCTGCCCCTCAGAGTGGGGACCCCCTGGGAGACAACGTGGTATGCCTGTCCCCAACCTGGGTTGCCCCCATCCACACCCCCCTTACCCGCTATTTCACGTCTGAAACCAGGATGGTTCTCCAGTCCCACAGCAACTCTTGATCGGAGCTGGGCTCTAAACCATGCACCCGCCCCCCCCAAGAACATCTTTGGGGGCCTGGCCATCTAGAGAAATGCCCCCACCAGTCCCTCCATACACCCTCTTCTCCAGCCCTTCTCCAGTATGGGGGCAGGGAGGGGACACAGCGCTGCATCATTCCACATGGCACTGGGCTCTGGGGCCATTAACGGACGACTCCCCATCGATCGGATCTGCTAAGTGCTGCTGATTCAGACGGGTGGGGGTGGGGGCCCCTGGGGGCAGAGGGGGTAGGATCTGGGCAGGAAGAGGGGGGAGTCCAGGAAGGAGGTGGGGAGAACTGGCAGAGCTCCCTGCCACCCCCATTTTCCAGATGACGCGACTGAGGCCCAACCAGCTTTGTAGGAGGCGGAGTCTCCCCAGGGTCCCTCTCAGGCTGTCCTAGGGGAGGGGGCTCTGGGAGCCACGAGGCCCCTCCCTGCCTCTCTCTGTAGCTCCCAGCAAGCTCAGAGGGGCGGGGAGAGAGAGCCAGAGGAGGAGGAGAACTCAGGCAGCTCTGCAGAGGGGGGCAGCAGCTCCGGTGTTTGGTACCCCCAGCCCCAACGCTGTGGCCGCTGCTGCAGCAGGGACACAGGTGAGAACGGCCATTTGGGGAGGGGGAGGGGGCCACCACAGCGCTGTCCTTGTCCTTCCCTGGTCCAGCCCCCACTCCCTAGCCCATCCTGGGATAGTCCCCAGGGCTGCCGGACCTCGTCCTTCCAGGGACCCAGCCCCCTCCCCCTGCCTGTCTGTGCTGCCTTCTCTCCCAGGCCTGGCTGTGGCTGCTTCTCTTCTGCCGCTGCTGCCTCCACTGCCCAGAACACACCGCCAGCCCTTCGGGGTGTGGTTTCCCCAGACCAGCCCCTAACGGTGGGACACAGCTTCACCCCAGCCTCCCCCATCTGTACCCCCGCCCCCTGCAAGGCCCACCAACCTCCCCCTCCCCCAAGACACACCCAGCTCCCTTTAACATCCCACCCCGCCCTCCAACCCATTTTGGGGGGACCGCCTCCTCTTAGTCTTTATCCAGCCTCTGGGAGCTTTGGGGCTGTGCCCAACTTCCAGTTGAACCCCAAGGGGCTTCCTCAGGCCCCTTTCCTCCCCCCAGGAACTCCTGAGAGGGTGGACCAGACTTTCTCAGCAGCACCCCATACCCCTCGCTCCCAGACACCTCTCAGGCTCTGAAAAATAACCTAGCCCCATATCTAATCCTTTAGATGCCCTACTCCCTTCTCCAGCCCCTCTAGAGGGCCCCACCTCGCCTGCCTTCCCCAGAACTCCTGTAGAGTGTAGACACCCCCCCTCAGGCTATTCTTGGCTGCTCTAGGCACTCCCAAGACACCTCGCAGCCTCTTTACAACCTTCTGGTTCTATAGCCACCTCTTCCGTGCACGAACCCCTTTCCTGGATCCATGAGGGAGCTCCAGTCCCCTAATCTTTTCCCCAGAAGTCTTGAGGGCACAGACGAACCACCTCAGTTTTCTTGGCCCCTCTAGAACCCCACCCCCACCCCGGACACTCTTGGCCTCTTTTAAACACCTCTGGTCCCATTTCCACCCCTCTGGATGCCCCAGTCCCTTCTCCACACCCACTAAAGGGTCCCAGCCCCATCTTCCCTCAGAACTCTTGAGAGTGTGGGCAACTTTCCTGTGTTTCTTGGCCTCCTAGACACCCCAGACATCTCCCAGGCACATGCTGACCCCTCCAGAGCACTCTTCAGTCGCTCTAAACACTCCCTAGGCTCCTTCTTGGCCCCTCCAGGTGCCCCTTTTCTGCTCCTTTCCATGTCCCCTGGCCCCTCCTTGGTTGGTCCCTCAAGGCATCCCTCAAGTCCCCCCTAGACCCTCTAAATGCCCCCCAAGGCCCTACCCATCTCTCTAGTTCCTCCTGGTTCCTCTTGGCCTCTGTAGACACCCCCAGTTTGCTTGTGCGAGTGGCCCAGGGCCTCTCCAAGCCCCCAGCATCCTGGAGACAGCCACACTCTCCTAAAGGCCACCCTCCCCCGCCCCGAGTCTCCGTGGGCCTGGGGCGCGGCAGGATGGCGGCAGGCGTGGCCACGTGGCTGCCCTTCGCGAGGGCCGCTGCGGTGGGCTGGTTGCCCCTGGCCCAGCAGCCCCTGCCCCCTGCGCCGGGAGTGAAGGCCTCTCGAGGGGATGAGGTTCTGGTGGTGAACGTGAGCGGCCGGCGCTTCGAGACCTGGAAGAACACTCTGGACCGCTACCCAGATACCCTGCTAGGCAGCTCGGAGAAGGAATTCTTCTATGACGCGGACTCGGGCGAGTACTTCTTCGATCGCGACCCCGACATGTTCCGACACGTGCTCAACTTCTACCGCACGGGCCGCCTGCACTGCCCGCGGCAGGAGTGCATCCAGGCCTTCGACGAAGAGCTGGCTTTCTACGGTCTGGTTCCGGAGCTCGTGGGCGACTGCTGCCTCGAAGAGTACCGGGACCGCAAGAAGGAGAACGCCGAGCGCCTGGCGGAGGACGAGGAGGCCGAGCAGGCGGGCGATGGCCCGGCCCTGCCGGCTGGCAGCTCCTTGCGGCAGCGGCTCTGGCGGGCCTTCGAGAACCCGCACACGAGCACGGCGGCCCTCGTCTTCTACTACGTGACGGGCTTCTTCATCGCCGTGTCGGTCATCGCCAACGTGGTGGAGACCATCCCATGCCGCGGCCCCGCGCGGCGGCCCCCGAGGGAGCAGCCCTGTGGTGACCGCTTCCCCCTGGCCTTTTTCTGCATGGACACGGCCTGCGTGCTCATATTCACGGGCGAGTACCTCCTACGGCTCTTCGCCGCCCCCAGCCGGTGTCGTTTCCTGCGGAGTGTGATGAGTCTTATAGACGTGGTGGCCATCCTGCCCTACTACATCGGGCTTTTCGTGCCCAAGAACGAGGATGTCTCAGGCGCCTTTGTCACCCTGCGTGTGTTCCGGGTGTTCCGCATCTTCAAGTTCTCCAGGCACTCGCAGGGCTTGCGGATTCTGGGCTACACACTCAAGAGCTGTGCCTCTGAGCTGGGCTTTCTCCTCTTTTCCCTCACCATGGCCATCATCATCTTCGCCACTGTCATGTTTTATGCCGAGAAGGGCACAAACAAGACCAACTTCACTAGCATCCCTGCGGCCTTCTGGTATACCATTGTCACCATGACCACCCTCGGGTGAGTGCAGACCCGGTGTTGGGAGCTGCCTGATCAGTTACACTCACCTTTTTCTGTAAGAGTAAGAAGGTTAGAGAAATGATCTCTTTTTTCTTGATTTGCACTTCCGCCTGCTCTTCTCTGAAAACAAAGGGAGTTGGACTAATCTCCAAATCCCTTGCAGGTCTGACAATGCCTTCACTGTCCAGGTCAGGAGACTTGGGTTCCAAGGATTGTCTTAGCTGCACTCTTTCTGTTGACCTTGTTCTCTTTGGGCCTGTTTCCCCCCTGTGGCAAATGAGAAATGTTGATTCCTTCATTATCTAGAGGGGATTCTGTGACCTCACGGTTGTGAAAGTTCTCTGAAAGTTTCTGGTGTAGGATACCTAGGTACTGGCATTCCTCCCTTTTCCCACCTTGAGGACCCATGTCTCTCAAACCTCCAGAATCATCTGCCGTGTGGGGTCCTACCTCTGTGACATTGTGATTCCTTGATGTTCTCCAGGTAGAGGTATTTTCAGCATTATTTTTTTAGTGTCAATCCTTGAGAGGGAACAAGTTGGGATAAAGGCATCAGATGGAATCACCAAACTCATGTTGTTCCTAAAGACATTGTTTATGGCAGATACCGTGCTCCTTCTCTAAATTTCCATTGCTGGAATTAGGTGTACAGTTGCTTGGGATCTGTTGAATGGGTGAAGTGGGCTCGCTGGGGCTTTAGCAGAGCTACAGAAAAATGGCTTTCAGGTTTCTAAGGAGTAGAAATTAATTCTGGTTGGAGGTTCAGAATTGGATTGACAGGGGCACCTGGGTGGCTCAGTAGGTTAAAGCCTCTGCCTTCGGCTCAGGTCATGATCCCAGGGTCCTGGGATCGAGCCCCGCATCGGGCTCTCTGCTTGGCGGGGAGCCTGCTTCCTCCTCTCTCTCTGCCTGCCTCTCTGCCTACTTGTAATCTCTGTCTGTCACATAAATAAATAAAAATTAAAAAAAAAAGAATTGGATTGACATACAAATACTGAGCCCTGAGAGTGAGTAGGAACTGGGTTCTTGAGTGCCTTTTACCCTAATGAGTCCTCACAGCAACCGCGAGAGAGTGGACAGCTGCCTGCATCTCATAGTTTAAGACACAGTCTGAGATGACATGTCACAGACCAGAAATGGCCAAGTTGGAGAGACTTTTAAATGAGTCAAAGAAATAAGGAACGGCCATCCTTGGGGGGGAGGAGGACAAGGACTGAGAGAAGGCCTAGAGGCTGGGACTGCAGAGGGGAGGGGACCTCACTAGTCCCATGTTCAGAACAAAAGTATGCTGGGCGATCTCGAGCAAGTCAGCTGTGGAACCTCCCTAAGCTTGGGTAGCCCCCCACCCCGACCCTGTGAAACAAGTGCGTAAGATTGGCATTGCTCCATCTCCAGGGAAGAGGAGATGGCATGGAGAAAAGGGAGGAGGGAGTTTCAAGGCTCCCCCCTATTTTTTCATGGGAGGAGAGTTTCAAGGCTTCTTCTGGGGTAATAAGAAGGGGTCCTATCTAGAGAAGGTAAGACAGATGGAAGCAAAACCAACAGATCACCACTCCCAGGACTCAGAGCCCCTCAGCTGGCTTGTGGTGCTTGGACTTTCTCCCCAGGAGACTATATTTACTGCCTCTGACTTCCTCCTTCTCTCCTCTGTTTGGTATTAATAGATTTCCAGCTGACTCAGATGCTCGGTGTGCAACTCAGATGGGGGCAGCAGATGGTAGGGGCTGAGGACCAATTTCTCCCTTGACCCCCACCAGTGGCCAGAGAGGTCTTTCCCCACATTTTGCAGAGTGGGAAACTGAGGCTCAGAGAGTTTCACTGCCTGGCCAGGGTCGCAGAGTGTGTTAGGCTGGATGGGATGGTGTGGGAGACTGAAGGGTGTGTGGGCACTCCTCTTAACCTCGGCTTCCCTCCCCTGGCCCCAGCTATGGAGACATGGTGCCCAGCACCATTGCTGGCAAGATTTTCGGATCCATCTGCTCCCTCAGCGGTGTCCTGGTCATTGCACTGCCTGTGCCAGTCATCGTGTCCAACTTCAGCCGCATCTACCACCAGAACCAGCGTGCTGACAAGCGCCGAGCGCAGCAGGTAACGTCCTCTTCCCTCGGAGTACCTCCTGCTCCCCATGCCCCAAGCCAGTCTGCTCTTGTGTCTACCCACCTGACCCTTCGTCTCCTCCCTTCTCTGTAGAAGGTGCGCTTGGCAAGGATCCGGTTGGCAAAGAGTGGTACCACCAATGCTTTCCTACAGTACAAGCAGAACGGAGGCCTTGAGGTGGGGAGGGGCCTGCCTTGGGGTTGGGTCGGGGGGGAGCAGTGGCGGAAGGAGGAAGGTTCTGACCTCGTCCATCTGCTCTGTCTACCCCAGGACAGCAGCAGTGGGGAGGAACAGGCATTGTGTGTCCGGAACCGTTCTGCTTTCGAGCAACAACATCACCACCTCCTGCACTGTCTAGAGAAGACAACGGTGAGGCCTAAAGGGGGGGGGGAAGCAACAGAAGGAGGGACCTTCCTCTGCAGCCCAGCCAGTTCCCCTCCCTGGGATGGGAGGCTCACTACTGATTGTGGAAATCCCACAGGGCTTCCTGGAAGAGGCCCCAGTACAGCTGAGCCTTGAAGGGTGGGCAGAGGAAAGGAAGCAAGAGAGACTTCAAAAAAGGAGGGAGAGGCCTTAGCAAAGGCCGAGGGCTGGAGTCATTTCCCATGTGCTGCCTCGTGACTGTGCCTCCCTTCTGCCCACAGTGCCATGAGTTCACAGATGAGCTCACCTTCAGCGAGGCTCTGGGCGCAGTCTCGCTGGGGGGCCGCACCAGCCGCAGCACCTCCGTGTCCTCCCAGGCAGTGGGGCCTGGCAGCCTGCTGTCCTCCTGCTGTCCCCGCAGAGCCAAGCGCCGTGCCATTCGCCTTGCCAACTCCACGGCTTCAGTCAGTCGCGGCAGCATGCAGGAGCTAGACACACTGGCAGGGCTGCGGAGAAGCCCTGCCCCTCAGAGGTAAGTACCCCCAACTGCTGGCTACCCCGAGGGAAGCTCAGAGCTGAGACCGGGTGGTGGGGTGGGCGGGGGACGGCGGTCTGAGATGTCCTGACTTCTGGCCCAGCAAGCCAAGCTCAAGCCCGGACTCCTCTATGCTGGGAGCTTGGGCTTCTCTTGCCTGGAACTTGTTCTTCATTGGTTCTTTCAGCAAACATTTATTGAGCACCTATTATGCCAGGCACACTTTCAGGCACTTTGGAGTTCACTGTAGGAGTTTACAAGTTGAGTTCATTTCAGACAGCAAAGAGAACAGACAGAGCTCCTTGACATTCTGGAATTTATATTCTAGTGGGATGACACTGTTAATAGTTAATAAACAAGCGTGTACATAATGAGGTGTGTTAAGTACCAAGAAGAAAAATAAACCGGGGATGGGGGACAGGGTGTAGAACAGGGTATGGAGAAGCTTTGCTGAGGTGACACCAGGAGAAGGGGAGGGAGGGAGCAATGAGCCTGTGCAAAGGCCCTGAGGCAAGAATGGGTCTGCGTGTTAGAGACACAGATAAGAAGCTCCTGTGAGTAGAGTGGAGTAAGGGGGAGAGTGGTGGGAAGCCAAATCAGAAAGGAACAGGACCAGGTCATATAGCTCTTACACTGATCATTATGAGAGTCTAGCATCGTAAGGAGTAACCATGATGGAGAACATTTTGGTATGTATGCTCCTTATGTTCTGGGCACTATGCGGAACACTCCATAGCACTTTTTATCTCATTTAATCTCCACAGTGACCCTATGAGGTAAGAAATACTGGTATTTCCATGCGTGCTCATTATGTTCTGGGCTGAGTGCTTTATAGCACTTCTTATCTCATTTAATCTCCGCAAGGACTCTACGAGGTAGGCAACTCCATTATTCCCATGCTACAGATGAAAGGGAGAAGAGGGATTTAGAGGGGCCAAGGTGAGACTGGGATTTCAACCCAGGACCACCTGACCCCAGAGCCCTCACTGGACACTGCCATAATGGGGGATGGAGGCGAAGCATGTAGAACAGAGCCAGGGACCCAGCAGGCACTCAATACATGTCACGATTGCTGTGGCAAGTATTAAGAGCACCTTTTAAGAAGCTTCCACCTCCCCGCCCTTATGCACAGCCGCTCAAGCCTCAATGCCAAGCCCCACGACAGCCTCGACCTGAACTGCGACAGCCGGGACTTCGTGGCTGCCATCATCAGTATCCCTACTCCTCCTGCCAACACCCCAGATGAGAGCCAACCTTCCTCCCCTGGTGCTGGCGGTGGGGCCAGCAGCACCCTCAGGAACTCCAGCCTGGGCACCACTTGCCTTCTCCCAGAGACTGTCAAGATCTCTTCCCTGTGAGCGGTGGGTCCGTTCGTCCAGAGGGCCCTCTCAATTCTTGGGGTCTCCTTTCCAAAGCCATATTTTGGGGAGGCAGGGAGGGACAGGCCTGGGGACCCTCCCCCCCCCACTGAGAACTATGCAATGGAGTTTGATGGAATGGCTCACCTGATGGGGAGGCAGCCAGGGAAGGGGAAACTTTCCCCACCCCTGACAGTTTGTCCTGGGAGGTGCTGAAGTGCTGGGCTTCCTCAGGCCCCCCGGCCTCCTTGCCCCAGCACACTGGGGCTGGCCTCTTTCCCCTAGCTGGCCTCCTGCATGCTCCTCCTGTTGGGCCCCTGGGGCTCCCACCTGACATCTGAGCTCTGCCCTGAGAAGGAGAGATGAGGTTTCCTCTTCTCTCTGGCTGGGCTGTGGAGGTTTGGGGGTTCAGAGAAGAGAACCTTCACCTTGGAGCTGGCCTCTAGGAGTTTTCCCCACCCTCCACTGAGCCCAACAACTCCCTGATTCTGAAGCTTGGAATGCAACCACAGACTTCCTGGGCTGTGGCCTCAGCAGTGACCTGCCACCGCCCCCCCCCCTTGGCTCAGGGGTCAGGCTGCCTCTCCCAATACACACTGATAGCACAAACACCACTCCCCTTTCCTGGCTGCTGGAAATGGGTCCCTGCAACCCCGTCCTGTGCTGGGCCCCCAGCAAACTCTAGCAATAGCAGCTGCTGCTGTGATGTTATGCAAAGTCTCTGCCCAGGCTGCTGCAGCATTTACATCTGCCCTAAACAGGGGGCCATCTTCAACTCCTCCGCCCCTCTTTTCCCCTGGTTTGCTTCCCTCCTGGGTTTGGCTGGAGTCTGGACTGGCTGAGATAAGAGCCTAGCAGCCAGCGAGAGCTGGGCTGTGTTTGGAGATCATAGATGATTCCAAGTTCTTCAGCAGGAGTCCAGAAGCATCGGGGCTGAGGCCTGGGTTGTTCCTGAACTCTGAGAGTTGTAGGGGGCAGGAGGAGCTTCTTGATCTCTTCCTCCTCCTCCCCGGAAAAGCCTTTTCACATATTCTTCTCTCTTTTCCCTCTTGGGTCACCTTCCAGAACTCTGTGTCTGCTCTCAGGCTGAAATCTGGCATCATCTCAGGTTCCCTGTCCCCAGCACTGTCCCCGTGGAGCTGGTGGCTGACAAAGATGTAGTTTCCATCAGTCAATAAAACCTGAGAGGAGAGATGAGGATGAGTACCTCCTGGCTCTGTGAATTTGGAGGCTGGGTTGGGCTGGGGGGTGGAATGTACACTGGTTTCAATTCCTTTCAACCAGGAGTAGGGCAGGTTGCGGTCCAGGTACTGGGAGGTCAGTGGTTGGTGACATGTTCTGGAAGATGGGGATCTAGGAGGAATTAAAGAGGGTGGTTTGAAGAGCTGAATCTACAGCCAGTGAGGCAGGCCAGGAAGCCCTGAGATATGCCCCTAGGACTCATCTGCTCCAGCTTTCTCACTCACAGATGGGGAAACTGAGACCCAGAGCAGCACACGCTTGGTCAGAGGAGACTTAAACTCCAGGCTTCCTGGCAGCCAATGGCTCTAAACTGATTCCTAATTAAAAGCATCTCTCAGGGGACGCCTGGTTGGCTCAGTTGGTTAAGCAGCTGCCTTCGGCTCAGGTCATGATCCCAGCGTCCTGGGATCGAGTCCCACATCGGGCTCCTTGCTCGGCAGGGAGCCTGCTTCTCCCTCTGCCTCTGCCTGCCTCTCTGTCTGCCTGTGCTCACTCTCTCTCTAACTAATAAATAAATAAAACCTTAAAAAAATTTTTTAAAAAAAGCATCTCTCAGGGGCGCCTGGCTGGCTCAGTCAGTAGAGCATGTGGCTCTTGATCTCGGGTTCCTTAAGTTCAAGCCCCACACTGGGCCTATAGCTCACTTAAAAAAAAAAACCTCAAGATTTAAAAAAGAAGAATAAGAAAGAAAGCATTTCTCAAGTTTGGCAGCTCACCCTTCCTTGTGGACATCCCCTGCACTGTCTCTGCTGGGCCACTGGGTACACTTGGCCACTGTGTGACTGAGCTTTGTGGAGCACCAAGAAGACAGACCTTGGATTGGGGTTGACATGGATTCCAAGCCCCGGGTTAGAGAGTCACTTCAACCTTCTCTTGCCTCAGGTTGCTAATCTGTAACCATTTATTCACCAAATATTTATTAACCGCGTACTATGTGCTAGCCCTAGGGATACAAAAATGGGCATCATCTATGATCAACAGAGGTGAGCATGGAGGGCAGACAATTAAGCAATTACAGTCTAGTGTTGTAGAACTAAGATTGATGGGATTGCAGAAGCATGCAGATGGCAGGAGGACCTAACCCAGCCAACACCCAAAGAATGAGGTGGAGTTAGCCAGGGAAAAGGATAAAAGTTTCAGACAGACAGGAGAGCATGTGCAATGACCTGGAGGTTAGGGGGCAAGCTCAGGGCCTTCGGGGAACTGAAATTAGTTTAGTTCAGCTGGGGAGGAGAGTGTGAGGCTGTGGTGAGAGTAGGGATGTGGAGATAGGCCAGATCACAAAAAAGCCTTTGAAGCTATGATACAGATTTTGGGCTTTATCCTAAGGATAATGGGGACTTCTGAAGGCTTGTAGATAGGAGAGTCATCATGAGGTTTGCATTTCAGAAGGATTGCCCTGCCTGTGGACAGTGGATTCTAGAGAAACAGTCCTGGCGGGAGGAAGGGCGGTGAAGAGTCTCTTGCAGTAGTCCACTTGGCGGGTGATGCTGGCTTGGACCATGTAGTGGTGGTAAGAGTTGGAGAGTTAAGAGGTTTGAGAGGTGGAATTGGCAGGACTTGGGATTAACAGGCATGTGGGAGTTGAGGAAGAAGGAGCAGACAAGGTTGACTCCCAAGTTCTGACTTGGGCAATGGCTGAGTGGTGGGCACTCACTGTCAAAAGGAACATCAAAGCTGTTAGCACACAGTGCCAGGCACAGAGAAAGTACTTCGTGAAGATTAGCTACAATGATTATCCTAAATTCAATTTTAGACATGTAGTGCTGGACAAATATCTAGTAGGAAATAGAGGTCAAGTGAGAGGATCATGAGAAGATTCAATACAGTAACATGCCTAGGCATTTGGCATAGTGCCCTGAACACAGTGGGCCCAGGAAACGTGAGTCCTCTCTCATGAAGTCTTCAGAGCAGAAAACACAACATGCCATTTGTAACTGACACCCTTCAAGGAAGAACTTTAACCAAGGTCAGCATCTGAAGGAACAAGGTTAGATGGCACTCAGAAGAGCTTTCTGGTCATCTTTCATCTTTCAGTCAACATGTACGGCTTGACTCCCAAGACTGGCAGCAAGCCCTCACCTCTCAAAAACAACTTCTTGGTTCATAAACCCATCTGAACGCCGTAACTATTCCCTGAGGTAGTCTGGATAGGCATTATCATTCCTATTTTGCATGGGTAACCTCAAATTTAAGACACAGTGACTCACTCAAGATCATACAGCTGGTAATGGTCCATCAGGGTCTGGAACTGAGGTCTTCCTGATTCCAAACCCTGGGATCCTTTTCCTTGCACTGCCATTCAAACTAATTTATTGAGTAGTTACTATGTGCCAGGCACAGCACTACGCCCTTTGCAGGCATTAATCGCTGATCCTTAAATCATAATTATCATTGTCATGTTACAGAGGAATAGAAATTGCAGATAGGGGCGCCTGGCTGGCTTAGTCCCAAGAGCATGGGTCTCTTGATCTCGGGAGTTGTGAGTTACAGCAATTACACCTCAGTTGTGAGGTACAGCAATTACTAGAAAAATAAATTTTTTTGAAAAATTGCGGATGGGGTGGATGTTAAATGACTTGCGAAAGAGCCCTCAGACAGGAGGGGCAGGGGGCTACGATTAGCTTGTAGCTCTCCAACTGTTCAGTACCAGGGATTTTACCAAGCCCCTTGCAAAGCACTAACTGGTGACAACGCTGGTTCATAAACTTTTGCTCAATCCAGGTAAACTCAGTTGCTGAGAGGGGCAGGGGACGTCGGAAAGGCGTGCTGCGCTTGCGCACTAGCCACATGGGCGGGGAGGTCAACGCGAGGGCGAGAGCACTGCTGAGCCAAAGAAGGCGTGTCTGCTTCCCAAACACCCAAGGTCCCCACGGTGCACGTCTGCCCCAGGGTTGGCCGGCCCAAAGTGAGTGACGGCTTCTCTTAACCAGTCACCGCAGAACTCGGCCTGTTACCAGGGTGCAGTGGCGCCCGCCTTCCCCACCAGACGTGGATTTGCAGGTGGGTGGGACCGGAACTGACGCTTCAGGGGAGTGCTATGCTCTGGGAGTGTTGATATTTTCCAGTCAGTCCGGCTGACTGCGGCCAAGTTGGAAGTCTGGCAGGGAGGCGCTTTTAAAATTGTCCGGAGCGGGGCCGGCCACGCTGTCCTGAGCTAGTACCCCGCCCGCGAGTCAGAACCTCGGCGAGAGAAGAACGCGACGGGGCGGACGAGAATAAAGGCAAGGAACTAGAGTGCCGACTTTGACTGAAATCTGAGACAGAGAGCACGGGAGGGCGATCGCTCGCATCTGATTGGTTCGTGGGCGTCATCGAGGGCCCACGCAGCTGCTTCGATTGGTTGGTGCCCGCGATTGTTGTGGCGGCGGCGAAGATTTTGCCCACGTACTTCCGAACGAGGGGCGGGGCCGTGCCCTGGCGCGCTTGCGCAGCGCCCAGGGGCCCCACCCGGTAGTTCAAGAACCTGCGAGGGGGCGGGGCGAAGAGGTGCTTGTTTTGGTTCTGTTTCTTTTGAAGCAGCAGGCCGGAACGAGCGAGTGTAGCAATAAACTTGTTGGACTTGGAGAGAAGACTACGACAAACCCGCTGCGGTGCCTTCACCTAGGACTTAACATCCGGGTTCTCCTGCCGCGTGACCCGCGCGCCACCGACCGTTCTCGAACCTGTGCTACAATCTCTTTATCCGGGTCCCGCCGATCCCGTCGTGCTTCGCGCACCACAGTAGCCCCCTCATCCGGGTTCTCTCCCAGCGTGCCCCGCGCCGGGTTTGCTGGGGGGTACTTGGCGGTGCCGCCATGACTATTCTCCCCAAAAAGAAGCCGCCGCCTCCCGACGCCGACCCCGCCAACGAACCGCCGCCGCCCGGGCCGCTGCCCCCGGCGCCGCGCCGCGGCGGGGGTGTGGGCGTGGGCGGCGGCGGCACGGGTGTGGGGGGTGGCGACCGCGACCGTGACTCGGGCGTCGTGGGGGCCCGTCCTCGGGCCTCGCCACCGCCTCAGGGCCCGCTACCGGGGCCTCCGGGAGCGCTTCACCGCTGGGCGCTGGCCGTGCCGCCTGGCGCCGTGGCGGGTCCGCGGCCACAGCAGGCCTCTCCTCCTCCTTGCGGGGGCCCTGTTGGTCCCGGCGGCGGCCCCGGCGACGCGCTGGGTGCAGCCGCGGCGGGTGTGGGTGCGGCGGGCGTGGTGGTGGGCGTGGGCGGTGCCGTAGGCGTTGGCGGTTGCTGCTCGGGGCCGGGCCACAGCAAGCGGCGGCGTCAAGCCCCTGGGGTCGGAGCGGTTGGAGGGGGCAGTCCAGAGCGTGAGGAGGTCGGCGCGGGTTATAACAGTGAAGACGAGTATGAGGCGGCTGCAGCTCGCATCGAGGCTATGGACCCCGCAACCGTTGAGCAGGTATGGGCTGGGGTAACAGGTGAGTGGGTATGTCGGGTGGGATCCCCAGGGTAGAGACTCCAGGAAGGCTGTTTTGAGGCCGTCCCCGGGGATCTACGTCTTCTCCTGGATTCTGGCATTCTCTGGTGGTGGGGGCCCGAGGCAGCCTCTTCCCCACCCCCCTCCACCAAGGACTTGGGGGTTAGAGTCCCCAAATAAGATGGCGGACTTAAGGATTGAGTCTGTGGTCTCTTCTGGGACCGACCCAGAGCTGTCATTCCGGGCCCTGAGACCTCATCATGTAGGACCATTAGGTGGGATTGCCTCCTGAGAAGAGAGTCTTATCTCCAAGGGGCCTTGGTTCGTGTTCCGTGCCGTGAGATTTTCTTTCCTCTGGGATAAGGGTCTAAGACTCCTCCTCCAGGGAACACAGGTAAGGTGGAGACCTCAGGGGAGTTTTGAGCGTCCCGGAGATATCT
>ML099925.1:19453-41583 GCA_003697995.1 Taxidea taxus jeffersonii | reverse complement strand
TAACACATGTTCAAGATAGGAATTTCAAAACATCAAAGAGGGCATATGTACAGCGCACAGACATCTTTCTCATTCTTCTGCCTCCCCATCACCCTACCCACAGGCAGTTTCTAAAAGAAAACCAAGGAAAGTGGCAGCATCATGTGAAAACATAAGCGCAATGGGGTATGTCACACTAATGAGCCTTAAACATATCATATAAAAACACGTTAAATAAACCACGTGGCTGAAATCAATGCCTATCTCTAAGTAGCGGAAACGCGAGTGCTGACCTAAATTACACACACGCACGCAGATAATCAACAGGAAACGTCTTAAGAAACGTTCACAAAAGTGTTTGGATATAGTGAGTGGTCCTGCATACCAGATGCGACCATTAAAAACAATCTCGTTCACAATAGCACCGTAACGATACAGTACATATGAACGATCTGAAAATGATCTATGAGAACTACATGGAGAATAAAGAATACAAGGGAGGGTTACACAAGGCGACTTGAAAAAGTAGAGACGCTACTTGCTTATTGGATTGGAAGATTATGGCTGTTGACAGACAAATGCGTGCTCAGTTTTTTGATCATAAGCAAGTCCAAGTTCGTTGCAAAACACTGAAAGGGAAGGGGTGGAAGGCTGGAGAGACATCACGGGTTCATCAGTCCAGAAACCGATCTCTTTCATACAGCAATCCCTTCACAAGCACTGAGGTGGCTCCCTTGGGGGGGGGGGTGGAATGGGGGGGTGGCGGGCATGTTTCGGGAGTGTCGCGGCCCCAGTCACTGCTCCTCTTCGGGAGGAGAAGCAGGGGCTCACTCGGGGGACGCGCTCTGGATGGCCTTGGGCTCCTTCACGGCCTCCTCCCCCCAGTCGCCACCATCGACCTCCTCGATGACCACACTGCGCACGGTGCCGGCGTCCAGGCAGTGCGGGGCGACGCCGTACACGCCGGGGTCAGAGACAGAGGCGTGGAAACCCTGCACCCCGCACCTGCTGCAGAAGCTGTGCAGCGCCGGGTGCGCGTGGGATCGATAGGTGACGATGCTCTCGGCGCCCAGCAGGAGAGTGAAGCGCGAGGCCGGGACGAGGAAGTGTCGGTGCTGCTTCTTCCTGCACAGCCTGCAGCTGCAATCCACCACGCGCAGGTCTGCGGGGGCCCAGACGGCGAAGCGGACCGCGCCGCAGTGGCAGCCTCCGGTGTGATACACCAGGCCTGGGTACTCGAAGGTGTCCAGCAGGAACTTGGCGGCGCCCTCGCAGCTGAGGCCCCGCCGCTTCCTGAACGTCTCCCAGCGCTCCCGCTGCGCGCCCAGGTCCATCTCGCCGGAGGACACGGCGGGCGCCGGCGGCTTCGGGGATCGCAGCGGGCCTTTGGATCCTGCCTCCCGGGCCCGCCGCCACCAGCGCTTCCGCCGCAACCTTGCGGGATCTCGCCTGGCAGCCGCTGACTTCCTTCCCGCCGCGTGGCTCCCCACGCGGACTTGGAAAGGGGGGCGCCGGGCGCCCATGACCGCGATGGCTGCACAGGCGGTGGCGGGATCCCCGGGGCGCTTTCGCCCCCGCGGCTGGGTGCTGGCGCCGTTCCTCACTCTGCCCATGGCGCCTGCAGCCTTCCAAGCGCGTGCCCACCGCCCCCGGTTTCCTAGTAAGTTACTGAGCAGCCTCATTGCGTCAGCCTGATTGGCCACTTGTTGAATGTGATGTAGAGACCCTTCCTTTGACCCTATCAAAACAGCCTTTACTGGCCTGAAATTCTGGCTAAGCCTATCAGCTGCCCCTTCCCTAAATACTATTTTCTATTGTTCATTCATCAGAAGCTTACCCTTAAAATATTGAAACACTAAAAATGCTGCAGACCTTTTATTTAGCTTGGATGCTGCAGCAGACAGAACAGATTAAAATAAGCACTATTCATCTAGTGTAGAAGAGACAAACTGAAACATTCACAAAGTATGTAGGGTGTAATTGTACTATGGTCAGGGCTAACAAAAATAACGACCCACAATAATATGTTACAACACACCAGCGGACCGAAAGAGAGAACCCGGATGTTAACTTCAATACAGGACAAGAAGTTTACTTGTGTAAATTTGTCTTTTAAGAAGAAGAGGTAAAAGAAGAAGCAATGCAAAAAAAAAAAAAAAAAGAAGAAGAAGAAGAAGAAACAATGCACTAATTTGTCCATCTAAACCGAGAAAACGTAACAGCTATGAGAATCATAAATATGAAACTGAAACTTTGGAAATTGATGGGATCATTAGGCATGGCCAGAGGAGAGATCCCACAAAATGAGCTTGGATCCTTCTTTTTGCCATGTAATGAGTACCTGGGAAAACAGTGAGGAATCTTCCAAAAAGTGCTTCCTGAATTTTGTAGTGACATCTACACACAATGGGTGCAAGCAGAGATCCATGCACATATTTAATAATTCTTAGTATTTTGTCATATATATGCATGAGAATGTGTATACTTTTTGAAGAATATTTTTAAGTAAGATACACACATCAGTGCCACTTGAAGAATATTTTTAAGTAAGATACACACATCAGTGCCACTTAATCTCTCAATATTTCAGCACTCATGTCCTAGGAATAGAGGCTATGACAATAAATAAAGGAAAATCTCAACTAAAGTGGACTGGGGATGCGAGAAGTGGGGGGGGGGCTGAGTACGGAAATTACAGGAAGAATTGTCAACTACACAACCCTGAGAGAAGACTCTGGACAGGAAATGATCATTATAGGTCTGTCTTAACAGGGAAATATGTACACTGCATCTCCAAGAAATCCACTACCCCTGCAACTCAGCCAATGGGAAATGGTCATCACACTGAACTCTTTCTTTTCTCCAACGAACTTGGGTTCAAAAGAACATCTCCCAAAGGCCTCCTTCTTCCCCATAAAATAATGTTCCTCTCCTTTGTTTATTGGATTTTCCTAGGCTTTTGCAGAGCTTGCTTGTCTTGAATTGGAACTCTCTGCTATTCCCACATAAACCCAGTTTTGCTGGTAAAATTACTGGCAACT
The DNA here is from genome assembly GCA_003697995.1 of Taxidea taxus jeffersonii. NCBI lineage: Eukaryota > Metazoa > Chordata > Mammalia > Carnivora > Mustelidae > Taxidea > Taxidea taxus. The sequence goes on along the minus strand of ML099925.1, from coordinate 38,563 downwards.
TTATTTTTAAGGCTAACAAGGCATACTTTCTTGTATAGCCACAGTATCCTTATCATATCTACAAATCAATATGATTTCCCAATTTCTTCTAACTCCCAGTATATATTTAAATTTACTAAATTATTTCCTAAATGTGTTTTATAAAAAGATTTCCCCCCGAAATAGGATCTAATTAAAATTCACACATTAACTTTGGCTATTTCTTTTTAGTCTCTGTGATCTCCATCATAGCAAATTCTTACTAGGCACATCTCTGGAGGCAAGGGAAACAAAAGCAAAAATGAACTATTGGAGGGGTTCCTGGGTGGCTCAGTGGGTTAAAGCCTCTGCCTTCGGCTCAGATCATGATCTCAGGGTCCTGAGATGAGCCCCGCATCGGGCTCTCCGCTCAGCGGGGAGCCTGCCTCCCCCTCTCTCCCTCTGTCTGCCTCTCTGCCTACTTGTGATCTCTGTCTGTCAAATAAAAAAAAATGAACTATTGGGACTTCATCAAGTAAAAAGCTTCAGCACAGTGCTGGAAAAATTAATAAAAATTAAAAGCAACCTTCAGAATGGGAGAAGATATTTGCAAATGACATATCTCATAAAGGGTTAGTATCCAAAATATATAAAGAACTTATCAAACTCAATACCCAAAAAACAAATAATCCAATTAAGAAATGGGCAGAAGATAGGGTACCTGGGTGGCTCAGTCCATGAAGTATCCGGCTCTTGATTTCGGCTGAGGTAGTGATCTCAGGATCTTGGGCTTGAGCCCTGCAGAGAGCCAGCTTGTTTCCCTCCCCCTCTGCCCCTCCTTCTGCTCATGCTCTCTTTCTCTCTCTCAAATAAATAAATAAATATTATAAAAAAGGAAATGGGTAGAATATATGAATAGACATTTTCCCAAAGAAGATGTACAGGTGGCTAACAGACATATGAAAAATGCTCATCACTCATGATCAGGAAAATACAAATCAAAACTATACTGAGCTATATCCTCACATCAGTCAGAATGGCTAAAATCAACAACACAGGAAACAACAGATATTGGCGAGGATGTGGAGAAAGGGGAACACTCTTACACCGTTGGTGGGAATGTAAGCTGGTGCAGCCACTCTGGAAAACAGTATGGAGGTTTCTCAAAAAGTTAAAAATAGAACTACACTACAACCCACCAGTTACACTACTAGGTATTTATCCAAAGGATGCAAAAGTACTCATTGGAAGGGATACATGCACCTCCAATATTTATAGTAGCATTACCAACAATAGCCAAATTATGGGAAGAGCTCAAATATCCATCAACTGATGAATGTGTAAGGAAAATATGGTATGTATACACAATGGAATGTTACTCAACCATAAAAAAGAGTGAAATCTTATCATTTGCAACACTGTGGAGGAATCTAGAGAGTACTATGCTAAGCAAAATAAGTCAGTCAGAGAAGACAAATACCATATGATTTGACTCATATGTGGAATTTAAGAAACAAAACAGATGAACATAGAGGAAAAGAAAGAAAGGCAAACCAGAAAACAGTCTCTCTCTTCTTTTTTAAAGATTTTATTTATTCATTTGACAGAGAGAGATCACAAGCAGGCAGAGAGAGAGAGGAGGAAGCAGGCTCCTTGCTGAGCTCGATCCCAGGACACTAAGATCATGACCTGAGCTGAAGGCAGAGGCTTAACCCACTGAGCCACCCAGGCGCCCCCGGAAAATGGCCTCTTAACTACATAGAAAACAAACTGAAGGTTACTGGAGGGAAGGTGGAGGAGGTTAAAGGGATCATGGGTATTAATTAAGGAGGGCACTGTGATGGGCACTGGACATTGTATGTGAGTGATGAATCACTAAGTTCTACTCCTGAAACTAATATTACAGTGTATCTTAACTACCTGGGATTTAAATAAAAACTTGAAGATAAAAAAATAATAATCAAGCAGGTCAGTCAATTGTTGATTTTGCCTGATTCTTTCCATATAGTAGACTTTAGATTGATCTTCTACCCAATATTTTTCCTCTACAGCTAAAAATCAAATCTGAAGTCTTGATTAGAGTCAAGTTAACACATTTTATCAAGTATGTTGTTTTGGCAGATGTTGTATACTTCATATTGCATCACTTCAGAGTTTCATGATGTCAAGTCATTCCAGTGGTAATGACACTAAATGCTCTATCTTCATTAAGATAATGATTGCCAGATTTCTCCATTGTAGAGGTACAGTTTTCCTTTTGCAATAAGCAAGTAATCTGAGAGGTGTTATTTTGACACTGTGTGAATATCTTGTTCCTCTCCAACATTTGCCTAATGGTTTAAGAATCCACTGATAACCTTTTACTGAACCAATTATTTCAATTGTTTGTTTTTTTGTTACAAAGTGGTGACTTTTAAAATATTTTTATTTATTTATCTGAAAGAGTTGGAGGGAGAGGAGCACAGGGAGTGGGAGAAGCAGGCTCCCCGCTGTGCAGGTAGCCTGACATGGGGCTTGATCCCAGGACCCTGAGATCATGACCTGAACCAAGGCAGACATTTAACCAACTGAGTCATCCAGGTGCCCCAAAATGGTGATTTTCTAATTCTAATTTTCCTTCTACTTTCATTATCTGACTTTCATCCATTAAGATGAACTTTCTCTCATCAAGTATGGATGGACTACTGTTTCTCCCTTAAAAGGCAAGGTATATACTTAATTATTTACCTTTAATTATCAGTTTTCAGAGTAAATAGTAGAAGTAATAGTAATCTTAAATTCAATAAATTTTTAAGTACAAAGTATCCGAATTCTGGCCCATAGGAGCCTTTTCAAACTGGATCCTGTGTCCTTTTGCTTATCTCCATTATTCTTTGACCACTTCCTTGTTTTCTGGAACAACCAGATGTCCCAAGGTCTCCTTAGATTTTTATACTCCCAGCCCTGGAATTACACATTTCTACAAAGAGCTCTGGTTCCTTTTAGTGGAACATGGTATTTAGAACAATGCCTAGGCATATCATGACAGACTTATTGTTGAACTTTTTTTTGAGATAAATGTAGATATGCATACAGATGTAATATATAATATGGAAAGATCCCTTGTACCCTTTACCCAGTTTCCCCCACTGGTAGTATTTTACAAAACTGTACTGTGACAACTAGGATATTTTTATTGATAAAATTCACGAATCTTATGCAAATTTTCCAACTTTTATGTGTACTTATCTGTGTGTATATTTAGTTCTGTAGTGTAAGCTCTGACAGTTGGCTTTTCTTTTTGTAATGCAAGTGCCTTGCCTTAAGCTTTGATTGCCAAGGCATCTACTTCAAAGGGACATACACTTCAAGATGGCTATCTTGAATTAAATACATAGCAGCCACAAGTCTAGATAAAGAGCCAGGCTGTCCCCACCTCACCCCAGACTTCTTTGTTTTAAAAATCATTTGGGCCTCTTGTTTTTCCTCTTCCCACACTTTAAATTCCTGCTATTTTGTTTTAAATTCATCAGTAATGTCATCCAATGACATCCAAGGCCCCCACCTACACCCCAATAAAAACAGAACTCTAGGCCCTTCCTTACTTTCTCCTGCCTCCCTATGACCTTGTTGTGACACTCTAGGTGTCCTATGTAATTTCCACAATGTGTAAGTAATAAACCTTTATTTTCAAAGTTGCCTGATGGTTGTTGCTGAGGGCATCTTGCAATCATGTTAAGAACCACAAGGGCCAGGCCAGCCACAACACAACAAGTTCTATGCCACAGGATCACATATGTAAATTCATGTCCCATCATTGCAGTCACTAACCACTGGTACCACAAATCTGTTCATTTCTAATATTTTGTCGTTTCTAAAATTTTATATAAACGAAATCAAACAAGTATGTAGCTGTTTAAGATGGGCTTTTATTCACTTAGCATAATACTCTGTGTCATCCAATTTGTTTGGCATATCAATAGTTAATTTTTTTATTCCTGAGTAGCATTTCATGATGTGCATATAGTACAGTTCATTTAAACATTTAGTTATTGAAGGACATCTGGAATGTTTCTAATTTTTAGCTGTGACAAGTGAATCTACTATGGACATTTGTGTGCAAATGTCTGTGTGACCATAAGGTTTTTTATTTAAGATAAAGAATGCATTTTCTGGCGCGTATTGTAATTGCATATTTAGTTTTATAAGAAACTGCCAAACTATTTTGCCAAGTGGCTGTGCCATCTTACATTCTCACTGGCAACTCAGAGTGATCCAATGTCTCCATATCCTCTGCAGCATACAATGTTGTCACTTTTATTTTAGCCAATCTGATAGGTGTATAGTGATATCTCATTGAGGTTTTAATTTTAGTCTCCCTCATGATTAATGATATTGGACATCTTTTCATGTGTTTATATGCAATACGTCTCTATATCCTTATGTTGTTGCCCCTTTCCTAATTGGATTTTTGTTGGGTTTTCCTTGTTTTGTATCTTTATTGTTGAGTTTTGAGTGCAATTATGTACTTTTGATAGTAGTTCCTTGTTGGAGATTTGGTTTGCAAATATTTTCCTCTAGTCTGTACTTATTTTCCCTCCTCTTTACAGTGGGTTTTACAGACCAAATGTCTCTAATTTTTATGACATCCAATTTATCAATTTCTCCTTTACTGATCATGCTTTTGTTGTTGGGCCTAAGGACTCTTTGACCCTAACCCTCAAAGATTTTCTTGTGTTTTTCCCCTCAAGGTTTTAAAGTTTTATATTTAAGTCTGTGATTTACTATAAGTTAATTTTTATATAAGGTGTTAGGTTTAGATCAATATTTCTTTTTGCCTGTGGATGGCCAATTACTTCAGTGCCATTTGTTGAAAAGGCTTTCCTTCCTCCAGTGAATTATTCTTGTACCACTCTAAAAAACAAGATGAACATATTTGTGTGGTTCTATTTCTGGGCTCTTTATTCTGCTCCATTGATCTATGTGTCTATACCTGCATCAATTCCACATAGTCTTAAGTAGTGTAACTATATAGTAAGACTTCATATCACATAAAGTCATTCCTGACATTTTATTCTCTTTCAAGATTATTTAAGCTATTCCATGGCCTGTGATTTTCCATATAAGTTCCAGAATAGGCTGTCTATGCTGCAAAAATCCTGCTGGAATTTGGATATTAAATTGCACTAAGTCTATAGATTAATTTGGAGAAAATTGACATCTTTACTATGTTGGATTTTCGTATCTCTGAATATAGTTTGCTTCTCCATTTATTTAATTCTTTACTTTCATCAGTATACATATGTATATACATGTATGCATACAAATACTGTATATGTTTTAAGTGCATACCTAAGTGTCTTAGTCTGCTGGGGCTGCCATAACAAGCTACCATAGACTGTGTGGCTTAAAGAGGGGAAATTTATTTTCTCACAGTTCTGAAGCATAGATATCCGAGATCAGGGTGCCAGCATGGTTGGGTTCTAGTGAGAGCTCTCTTCAAGTGCTCACATGGTATTTCCTCAGTGCATGAATGAGGAGAGAGAAAGAGAGAGATCTTCCTCTTCTTTTAAGGCCACCAATATGGTTGAATTAAGACTCTACCTTTATGACATCATTTCACCTTACTTCCTACAAGCCTTGTCTCCAGAAAAAATCACATTGGGGGTTAGGGCTTCAACATATGAATTTTGGGAGGGGGTGGTTTGCATAATTCATTAGCATTAAGTAATATATTTTCTTTAAATTAATTGAAAATTGGAGCACCTGTGTGGCTCTGTCAGTAGACTCTTGATTTCAGCTCAGGTTTTGATCTCAGAGTCATAAGTTCAAGCCCTGCTTTGGGCTTCATGCTGGGTGAGGATCCTACATTAAAAAAATTATAAGTAAGTAAGTAAATAAATAAAGTAATTGTAAATGGAATTGCATTTTTAAGTTGGTTTCCAAATATTCATTCATAGTATATAGAAATGGGTTATATTTTATTTTTTTAAAGTTTTTTAAAAAATTTATTCATGAGGGACAGAGAGAGAGAGAGAGAGGCAGAGGAAGAAGCAGGATCCCCACTGAGCAGGGAGCCTGATGTGGGATTCAATGCCAGGACCCCAGAATCATGACCTGAGCCAAAGGCAGATGCTTAAACATCTGAGCCACCCAGGCGCCCCAAGAAATGGGATATATTTTAATGTGTTGATCTTCTAACCTGTGACATGGCTGAAGTCACACTAAGTACTAGCATTTTTCTTTTGCACTAAATACTAGGACTTTCTGGTAGATTCCTTGGAATTTTATATATAGATAATCATGTCATCTGTAAATAGAGGCAGTTTTATTTTTCCATGTACTTTTTAATTTTTTTCTTTTCTTGCCTTATTGTACTGGTTAGAATTCCAGTATTATGTTGAGTAAAAATGGTAAGGACATAAATCCTTGCCCTCTCTCCAGTCCTAGGGAGAAAGCATTCAGTTTTTCATTATTAAGTATTATGTTAGAAATAGGTTTTTGGTAGATGCTCTTTACCAACTTCAGGTAATCCTATTACTTGCTGAAAGTCTTTTTCGTTTGTTTGTTTTCAGTTTTTACATTTAAAAGAATATATTTCACATTTGACATTATGTAAATTTTAGGTGTTCAAAATGTTGACTTGATACATTTATATATTATAATGTGATTGCCATTGTAGCAATAGTAAGCACCTTTATGATGCCCATCATTGTCATTACTTTTTTCATGGTGGGAATAATTCAGATCTAGTCTCTTAGCAAGTTTGATGACTATAATATAGTATTGTTGTCTATATTCATCATACTTTGTTTTTGATTTCCAGGCCTTATTTATATACTAGTTGTATGTTTGTACCCTTAAACAACATCTCTCCTATTCTCCCAGACCCCACCCATGGTTATCACTGTTTTCTCTCTGTTTTTATAAGTTTGGCCTTTTTAGAGTCCACATATAAGTGATATCATACAGCACTTGTCTTTCTGTGCCTGATATATCTCACTTATCATAATGACTTCAAGGTCCATCCATGTTGTAGCAAATGACAGGAGTTCCTTCTTTCTCATGGCTGACTAATATATATATATATATATATACATATATATATATATATATACATTCATCAATTGATGGGCATTTAGTTGTTTTAATATCTTGGCTACTGTGGGTGAATAATACTACATAAAACATAGGAATGAATATATCTCTTTGATATCCTCTCTTCATTTATTTGGGGATATACCCAGAAATGGAATTGCTAGATGATGTGGTAGTCCTTTTTTTTAATTTTATGAAGAACCTCTAGTGAGCAGAACATTGAGCAATGCTCCTGTCTGTCATTTTATTTGGAAGTAGAAATGGTCACTTCATGGGCTATAGCCAAAAGTTTGGCTGGATGGTGAGAGGTTTAGAAGGAACATGGGAAATTGTTGACAAGGAAATCTGGGGAAGGCCCATGTGAATAAACATTTCTGAATGAGTGAAAATGCAGAAATATTCGTGTCTCAAATTAATGTCCTCTTGAGGGTGACCTCAGAAAATAATAACTTGAATAATCAAATGGATAGAATGACACATTTTGTGGATACAGTCAGCTTCCTTCACCAGCCACCTTGTCATCTCTGTCATTGCTCACTGGATTAATGAACCAAGTGGCCATTGTGTCATGGATAAAGGTTATGCCTTGGCTTAGCAACATGGACTTCTACTCACCAAGGATGACCTGGCTAGAGCCACTTCTGAGTGCCCAATTTTACAGCAGCAAAGATCAATACTGACCCCCCAATATGGGACCATTCCCCAGGGTGACCAGTCAGTTACCTGGTGGGTGGCAGGTCGATTATATTGGTCCCCTTCCATCATGGGAGGAGCAGCATTTTGTCCTTATGAGAATATATACTTACTCTGGATACTGATTTTTGGTCCCTGCTATGCTTCTTCCAAAACTACCATCTGTGGACTTAAAGAATTTCTTACCCACTCCCGTGATATACCATATAACAATGTGACTATTCACTTCATAGAAAATGAAGTGGGTCCATGCACTTGGAATTTATTGGTCTTATCATGCTTCCTACCATGCTGAAGAAGCTGTCTTTGAATGGTGGAATGACCTTTTAAAGACTCAATTACAGCTCTAGGTAGGTGGCAAAACACTGTAGTGCTGGAACAAGGTTCTTCAGAAGGCTGGATATACTCTGAATCAGTGTCCAGTATATGACACTGGTTCTCCCATAGCCAGAATTCATGGATTCAGTAATCAAGAGATAGAAATGGGAGTAGCAACACTATTACCCTTTGTGACCCACTAGCAAAATGTTTCCTTCCTGTTCTGATAATCATATGGTCCACTTGCCTACAGACCTTAGTTATAAGGGGGAGGGATGCTTTTGCCAGGAGATACACAACAATGATTCAATTGAACTTGAAGTTAAGTCTGCCACCTGACCAGTGTGAACTTCTCAATTCTCTGAATCAGTGGGTAAAGAAAGGAGTTACTGTGCTGGCTGGGGTGATTGATCCTGACTACTAAAAGGAAATTGGCCTGCTGTTCCACAATACAGATAAGGAAAAGTATGTCTGGGATACAGGACATATCTTAATATTACCATGCCCTGTGGTTAAGGTCAATGGAAAATTATAGCAACCCAGTCCAGGTGAGACTATTAATGAACCATACCGTTCAGGAATGAAGGTATGGGTCACCCCACCAGATAAAAAATCAGGACCAGCTGAAGTCCTTGCTGAAGGCAAATGAAATATGGAATGGGTAGAAGAAGGATGTTACAAATACCAACTATGACTATATGACCAGTTACAGAAAGGAGAACTATAATTGTCATGAGGGCTTCCTCCTTGTTTTGTTATGAATATGTTTGTGCATATGTATTTAAAATATTCTGTTCATTTCTTTTTTTTCAGTAATGTTCTTTCTGTTCGTTAGATTGAGTAAATATAATAAAAAAAGATTGAATAAATTTTATTGATCTCTCCATAAGCTCACTGATGATATTTTCTGTCAACTCTACTCTACTATTGAGCCCGTCCAGTGAATTTTTTGCACCATTATTATGTTTTTCAGTTGCATACTTTTTTATTTGATTCTTTTATACAACTTGTATTTCTTTGCTGAGTTTTTGTTTCTTTTATTTTATTTTAAATAAATTTATAATTACTTTTTGAAGCAGTTTCATAGTGGCTGCTTTAAAATCTTTGAAATTATCCCAACATCTAATTCATCTCAGTATTTGGTATCATTTGATTGCTTTTTCTTATTCAAGTTTTTAATCTTCCTGATTCTTGGTATAACAAATACTTTTCAATTGTATTTTGAACATTCTGAACATTAGGTTAAGAGACTCTTTATCCTATTTATGGCTTTTATTTTCTTTGGCAATCACGAGCAGTGTGTAGGTTCTGGCCTACTTTTGTGAACTGTAGTTTCAATGACAATTTAGTTTCTTGAAACTTTGCAATGCTATTTTCTTCTAGATTTTATTTATTCATTTGAGGGAGAGAGGGAGGATGGGAGGGGCAGAGGGAGAGGGATAAAGGATCTAAAAGAGATTCTGTACTGAGTGCAGAGCCCAATGCAGGGCTTGATCCCACAACAGCAAGATCATGACCTGAGCCAAAATCAGGAGTTGGATGCTTAACCAACTGAGCCACTCAGGTGTCTCTGCAATGCTATTTTGATATGTTTTATTCTTCTGGATTTTCTTGAGCTCTTATTGGTACTGCATGCAGAGAAGGAAGATGCCTCCTTTATCTCCCATTGTAGTTAAGTGAGTGGTGGGGAACCTGGACTCATGAAAAAGAAAACATTTCCCCTAACCTGTTCTCCAGCTATTTAGTGCCATTGGGCTTCCCACTTGACTTCTCCTGGCTGCCTTCTGCCATTGTGTGGAGGGCCAGGAGCCATGGGCCTAGGTCAGGAAACTCTGGTCTAGTTCATCATCTGCACCTAGGTATAGAGCCAGCCAGATGTAACCAGCATGGGTGCCTTCAGCCATTAGGTGAAGGGCCAGGACCCACTAGAACTAGGTGGCTGTCTGCCAGTGTAGAAGATAGGGAAACATTGGCCTTGGACTGTCTTATGCAGTTGCTAGGGGACTAGAAGACACTTAGCCAACTGGCATTACCATTACAGATGGAAGAGCTCATCTGCAGCCACCCAGTGTGGAGCAGGGAGTGTGCTGGCCTTCCCTGGGTTCTGCTGTTACTTCTCAGGGAAGATCACTTCTGGCTGCTGTGGAGCATGGGGGATGAGTAGTTTTCATCCCCTCCCCCAGCTCTTCTGGTGAAGCTACTGCAGGCAGATGACAGCTGCTGCCACTGGTTATGGATCTCCCTGCTAAGTTTTCCCTTTCCCAGATCTTTGTATAGGAAGAGAAGGTTTTTATTTTCCTTTGCCTTTTTTTTGGTCAATGTCTGTTGGCAGTGTCAGGATTGGAGACTACTCAGGCACCCAGTCTAGGATATGTAGGGTATAGAAAGAAACCCTAGGGAACTCACTGTGGTGTCATTCTTCATGTCTTCAGGTCCTTATTCAGTCTACTTTCTTTTTTCTATCTTGCAAAGTCTGTTGAATTATTTCCAGGATATTTAGTTGTATTTATAGAGGTGGCTCAGGGAATGTGAGTCCATGCCATTGTCCAAAAACCAGAGTATACGGACTAATTTTTGACATATTACAATCTAAATATATTTGTTCTTTAATTGGTTACATTTCTGGCTCCAGCTAAAAAGGGTTATGAAAACTCGTTTTATAGACAAAATAAGCTTTTTTAAAAAAGATTTTATTTATTTATTTGACAGAGAGAAATCACAAGTAGGCAGAGAGCGAGAGAGGAGGAAGTAGGCTCCCTCCCAAGCAGAGAGCCTGATGCGGGACTCGATCCCAGGACCCTGAGATCATGACCTGAGCTGAAGACAGAGGCTTAACCCACTGAGCCACCCAGGCGCCCCAGACAAAATAAGCTTTTAATCCCAAAGGGCAATTACTCCTGGAATGCAAATGGAAATCAGTGGTAAGTCATACAACAAATATTTTAGTTCCATTATTCAGTATTTGTTTTACTCCAGCAAAATGGAAAACCAAGATTCAACTAGTTCTCCAAATATTATACGAAAGCTAGTACATTTTTATTAAAACACTTGTAGCTTCACGACACAGGAAGGTTGGAAGCACAGAATGTAATTAAAATGGTTCTATCCCAGTCACAATGAGACCATCTGGCACCCAGATCATTGTTTCTAAATACCATTTCCTAATGAGAAGAATCAGGGCTCTTTGGACAAATCATTGATTCCAGAGGTGGAATAAAGAAAATCTAATATTAATGTAGAATATCTGAATGGAATAGAAAATGAGGAAGTTCTGGGGCCCCTGGAAGGCTCAGTCAGTTAAGCGTCAACCCTTGATTTCAGCTCAGGTCATGATCTCAGGGCTGTGAGATGGAGCCCTGCATCAGGCTCCTCACTGAGCATGGATCCTACTTGGGATTCTCTGATTCTCTCTCTCCCTCTCCCTCTGTTCCTTCACCATGGTCACTCTCTTTCTCTCTCTGTAATAAAAGCAAACAAACAAACAAACAAAATGAAAGGTACACAAAACATAGGGTCTTGTCAAAAGAACACAAGAAACATCTTAAATGGGGCTCAAACTGTCTAAACCTGCATAATTTGAGAAGAATGAATAATGATATAGAACATTCTTCGGGATAGATCATATGTTGGGTCACAAAGCAACAAGAAATTTAAGAATACTGAAATCATCTAATATATTTTCTGACCACAATAATATGAAATTAGAAATCAATAACAGGAGGAAACCTGAAAAATGCACAAATACATGAAAATGAAACAACACACTCCTGAACAGTGAATATGTCAAATTAGAAATAAAAGAGAAAATTAAAAAGTATCTTAAGACAAATGAAAATGGAAACAGAACATACTAAAATATACAAGATGAAGCAAAAGCAGTTCTTTTTCTCAATTTGTTTTATGTTTTATTTATTTTTGTGGTTTCAGTTTGCATTCTCTTTTTTAAAATTTTAATTCCAGTGTAATTAACAAACAATGTTATATTAGTTCCAGGTGTACAAAATAGTGATTCAACAGTTCCATGTATCACCTTGTGCTCATTACAACAGGTACATTCCTTAATCCCCATCATCTATTTTACCCATCCCCCCACTCATCTCCTTTCTGGCAGCCATCAGTTTGTTCTCTAGAGTTTAGAGTCTGTTTCTTGGCTTGTTTCTCTCTCTTTTTTTCCCTTGGCTCATTTGTTTTGTTTCTTAAATTCCACATATTAATGAAATCACATGGTATTTTTCTTTCTCTGACTGACTTATTTTGCTTAGTATAATACTCCATAGCTCCATCCACATCCTTGCTAATGGCAAGATTTCATTCTTTTTCTATGGCTGAGTAATAATCCACTGTATACATATTACCACTTCTTTATCCATTCATCAATCAATGGATACCTAGGCTGCTTCCATAATTTGGCTATTATAAATAATGTTGCTATAAACATAGAGGTGCCTGTATCACTTTAAATTGGTTCTTTTGCATGTAGCTGTCCAGTTTTCCCCACACCATTTGTTGAAGAGACTGTCCTTTTCCCATGCCCATTCAATATTCTTTCCTGCATCGCCAAAGATTGATTGACCATATAATTCTGGGTTTACTTCTGAGTTTTCTATTCTATTTTATGATCTATGTGTCTATTTTTGTGCCAGTACCATACTGTTTTGATCACTACAGCTTTGTAATATAACTTGAAGTCCAGGATTGTGATGCCACCAGCTTTGCCTTTCTTTTTCAAGATTGCTTTGGCTATTTGGGGTCTTTTGTGGTTCCATATATGTTAGAATTGATCTACTTCTGTGAAAAATGGTTTTGGTATTTTGATGGAATTGCATTAAATGTGTAGATTGCTTTGGGTAGTTCAGATCTTTTAACAATGTTTCTTCTTCCAATCCATAAGCATGGAATGTCCTTCTGTTTCTTTATGTCATATTCAATTTCTCTCATCAATATTTCATAGTTTTCAGAGTACAGGTCATTTACCTCTTTGGTTAGGTTTATTCCCAGGTATCTTATTATTTTTGGTATAAATGTAAATGGGATTTTTTCCTACTTTCTCCTTCTGCTGCTTCATTAGTATATAGAAATGCAAAATGTTTCTGTATATTGATTTTGTATCTTGTGACTCTACTGAATTATTGATCAGTTCTAGCAGTTTTTGGTGGTCTTTTAGGTTGTCTATATACAGTGTCATGTCATCTGCAAATAGTGAAAGTTTTACTTCTTCCTTGCTGATTTGGATGCCTTTTATTTCTTTTGTTGTATGGTTGCTGAAGCTAGAACTTCCAGCACTATGTTAAATAACAGTGGTGAGAGTGGACATCACTTACCATAGAAGAAAATCTTTCCATTTTCCCCCATGGAGGATGATGTTAGCTGTGAGTTTTTCATATATGGCCTTTATTACTTCGAGGTATATTCACTCTAAACCTACTTTGTTGAGGGCTTTTATCATGAATGGATATTGTGCTTTGTCAAATGCTTTTTCTGCATCTATTGAAATGATCATATGGTTTTTATCCTTTTTAAAATTAATGTAATGTATTGATTGATTTGCAAATATTGAACCACCCTTGCAACCCAGGAATAAATCATGCCTGATCGTGGTGAATGATTCTTTTAATGTATTATTGGATTTGGTTTGCTAGTATTTTATTGAGGATTTTTGCATTTATGTTGATCAGGGATACTGGCCTATACTTTTCAATTTTCCTTTTGTAGTGGTGTCTTTATTTGGTTTTGATATTAGGATAATGCTTGCCTCATAAAATAAATTTGGAAGTTTTCCTTACTTTTCTATTTTTTGGAATTTTTTGAGGAGTGTAAGTATTAATTCTTCTTTAAATGTTTGGTAGAATTTGCCTATGAAGCCACCTGGCCATGGACTTTTGTTTATTGGGAGTTTTGTTGTTGTTGTTTTGTTTTTGTCTCTTTGTTACTGATTCAATCTCTTTGTTGGATATCTGTCTGTTCAAATTTTCTATTTCTTCTTGTTTCAGTTTTGGTAGTTTATATGTTTCTAGGAATTTATCAATTTCTTCCACATTGTCCAATTTGTTGGCATATAATTTTTCATAATATTCTCTTATGATTGTTTGTATTTCTGTGGCATTTTCTTTTTTTTAAATTAAATTAATTTTTTTTTATTTTAAACATATAATGTAACCCCACCACCCTCTCCCAACCCCCCTCCCCCCCACCACCCTCGGTTTGTTTTATGACATTAAGAGTCTCTTTTGGATTGTCTTTCTCCCAATCCCATCTTGTTTCATTTATTCTTTTCCTACCCCCTTAGCCCCCACCCCCGTTGCATCTCCACTTCCTCATATCAGGGAGATCATATGATAGTTGTCTTTCTCTGATTGACTTATTTCGCTAAGCATAATACGCTCTAGTTCCATCCATGTCGTCACAAATGGTAAGATTTCATTTCTTTTGATGGCTGCATAGTATTCCATTGTATATATATACTACTTCTTCTTTATCCATTCATCTGTTGATGGACATCTAGGTTCTTTCCATAACTTGGCTATTGTGGACATTGCTGCTATAAACATTTGGGTACACGTGCCCCTTCGGATCACTACGTTTGTATCTTTAGGATAAATACCCAGTAGTGCGATTTCTGGGTCATAAGGTAGCTCTATTTTCAATTTTTTGAGGAACCTCCATGCTATTTTCCAGAATGGTTGCACCAGCTTGCATTCCCACCAACAGTGTAGGAGGGTTCCCCTTTCTTCTGTGGCATTTTCTATGATTTTTCCTCTCTCAGTAATGACCTTATTTATTGAATCATTCTTTTTTTTCTTGATAAGTCTAAGTAGAGCTGTATCAATTTTATGATTTAAAAAAAAAAAGCTCTTGGTTTCAATGAAACCAGCTTTCTTTAGTTTCTTTATAATTTATTTCTGCTCCAATCTTTATTATTTCCTTCCTTCTGCTAATTTTAGGTTTTGTTTGTTCTTCTTTTTCTAGCTCCTTTAGGTGGAAGGTTAGATTGTTTATTTGAGGGTTTTTTTTCTGTTTTTGTTTTTTGTGGGTTTTTTGTTTGTTTGTTTTGCTTCTTGATGTAGGTCCTTATTGCTATAAATTTCTCTCTTAGAACTACTTTTGCTGCATCCCAAAGGTTTTGGACTGTTGTATTTTCCTTTTAATTTTTTCCATGTATTTTTTATTTCTTCTTTGATTTCCTGGTTGACACATTCATTGATTACTAGCATCTTATATAGCCTCCATGTCTTTGTGGTCTTTCCAGATTTTTTCTTGTGGTTGACTTGTATTTCATAGTGTGGTCAGAAAAGGCGTAAGACTTTGATGTTCTTAAATTTGCTGAGGGTGGTTTTGTGGGCTGATATGTGATCTATTCTGGAGAATGTCCCACGTGTACTTGAAAAGAATGTGTATTCTGCTGCTTTAGGATGGGATGTTCTGAATATATCTGTTAAATCCATCTAGTCCAGTAGGTCATTCAAAGCCATTGTTTCCTTGTTGATTTTCTTTTAGATGATCTGTCCATTTTTGTAAGTGGGGTGTTAAAGTCCCCTACTATTATTGTAGTGTTATCAATTTGCTCCTTTATGCTTGTTAACTGTCTTATGTATTTCGGTGCTCTGATGTTGCATGCATAAATATTTCAAAAAATTACATATTCCTGTTTGTCCCCATTATTATATATTGTCTTTCTTTTTCTCTTGTTACAGTCTTTGTTTTAATGTCTATTTTTTCTGATATAAGTATTGCTACTCTAGCTTTCTTTTGACATCCATTTGCATTATAGATGTTTCTCCATCCCCTCACTTTTAATCCGCAAGTGTCTTTAGATATAAGCTGAATCTCCTATAGGCAACATATAGATGGGTCTTGCTTTTTATTTTTTAACCCATTGTCACCCTATGCCTTTTGATTGGAGCATTTAGTCCATTTACATTCAAAGAAATTTTTGATAGATATGTATTTATTGTCATTTTATTAGTTGTTTTATAGTGGTTTCTAAAGATTTTCTCTGATCCTTGCCTATGTTTCTCTCTTTCTTGTTTTGCTGATTTTCATAGTGATATATTTGGATTTTTTCTCTTTATTCTTTGGCTGTTTATTAGTTTTTGATTTGTGGCTACCATTATGTTTATATATAACCTCTTCTGCATATAGCAGTCAATTAAGTTGATGGTCATTGAAGTTTGAACGCATTCATTTCTCCTCTCCTCCACTTGTTTTAGGTATATGTTATTATATTTCATATCCTTTTATTTTTTGAGTTGCTTTACTGAGTTTTTACAGAAATAGTCATTCTTAACTCCTTTTGTGTTTTCTGCCTTTATACCTTCACTTTTGGTCTCTTCTTTCAACTCAAGGAGTCCCGTTAAGGGGCACCTGGCTGGTTCAGTCAGTAAAGCATGCAACTCTTGATCTCAGGGTCATGAGATTGAACCTTACATTGGGTGTAGAGATTACTTTGAAAAATAAAATCTTTTAAAAGAGAGAGTCCCCTTTAATATTTCTTGCAGAGCTGGTTTAGTGGTCACTAACTCTTAGTTTTTGTCTGAGAAACTAACTCTCCTGCTATTCTGAATGATAGCCTTAGTGGGCAGAGTATCTTTGGCTGCAGACTTTTCCCATTCAGCACTTTGAATACTTTATGCTACCCTTTCTGGCTTGCCAAGTTTCCTTTGAAAAATCTCCTGCTAGTCTTATGGGTTTTCCTTTGTTAATTTGCTAAATTCTTTTGTCTTACTGAGTTTAGTATTTTTTCTTTGTCACTGTATTTTTCAAATTCAATTACAATATTTCTTGGTGTTGACCTAATTTTGTTGATTTTCATGGCAGTTCCTTCTTCCTCCAGGATCTGGACATTTGTTTCCTTTCCCAGATTAGGGACATTTTCAGCTATTATTTCTTCAAATAATGTTCTGCCTCCCTTCTTTCTCTTCTTCTTCTTGAACTTCTATAATGCAAATGTTATTATGTTTGATGGAGTCACTGATTTCCCTGAGTCTATTCTCATTTATCAAAATTCTTTCCTCTCTTTTGTTCAGGTTAATTACTTTCCATTCCTTTGTCTTCTAAGTCACTGCTTCTTCCAGCCTGTTGTTCATTCCATCAAATGTGTTTTGCATTTTGTCTATTGAGCCCTTCATCTCTGCTATGTTATTCTCTTCTTCTATTGTCTTAAGTATCTTACTCATGTCTTCCACTCTTTTCTCAAGGCCATTGAATATCCTTATGATCATTGCTTTAAATTCTCATCAGACATATTAATTATATCTGCTTCACTTAAATCTCTGCTGTTTCATTTGGAATCTATTTCTCTGTCTCTTCAAGTTGTCTGCTTCTCTATATCTGTTTCTGCATGCTGAAAAAGTAAGCTATGTCTTCTGCTCTTTAAAGTAATGACTTTATGGAGAGGAGGTTCTGGAGTGCCCAGCAGTGCAGTGTCCCCTGTTCAACAGAACCTGATACCTCAGGAGAGTGTGTTGTTTTTGTCTTGTTGTTGTGTCTGAGTCACTTTTCCTTTCAGTGCAGTCATGTGACTCTCTGCATATTGTTGGCAGGGCTTACTCTCTGTAGTGTAGTAGGATGCAGGCAGGCCAGCTCTGAGAGGGCATGCCTGCCAGGGAACTTGGGAGCAGGGCAGTGGTATTAGCTAAATTTTTATTGGGCCATTAGTCCTATGCCAGATACCCTGAAGAATTGTAGTGGGTGGGAGATGTGTGCTGGGGCAGGTGGAGGCATGAGTTACTACCATGGCTGATTGCAGCTGAGACCAGCACATGCTAGTGGCTGGGGCCACATGAGTTGGTGCAATGTGGTGCCTGGATATTAAGCACAGTGGCAGCCATACACCCTGTTGATGCAAAATGAACAAACAAAGAATATTTTTTAAAGAAGAGAGCTTTAATTGAGCCCAAGTGAGGACAGCTGCCCAGGATACACAATCTTCACAAAAAAGATAAGGAATGTTTAATATGGAGTTATATTTTTTCTGTTACATCAAGTGTTACAAATAATTCCAGAAAATTACAAATTTTATCTTGTGCTTTTGATGTGTGCAAAGTTGTTGGCTTCAGAGCTATGAGAATGGAATGTAGGGAGGTTTTTACTCCTATCTGTAGTTTGAAATGTTTCTTTTAGGTTCTTTGCTATTGAAAGAGATGCACAATGTGTCTGGGAGCAGAAATAGAGCCCATGATTTGAAGTTTGGTGAAGTCATTCTGACCTTAGTAAATGTAGAGTTTCCTGGGGAGCACAGGAGCAGTGCCCACAAACATTAAAAGTTGAAATTTTTTTTAAAAAAAGGAAGTTGAAAATTTCCATTATCATTTCCCACCTTAGGTTAATAATCTTTCCTCTAAAAGCACTGGTGATCAACCTTATTTTATGTACCTGGTGCCAAGGTGACTAGGCTGTTTGCCTGGGTCCATCAAGTCCCTTTTGTTAGGTGTGAATATACATACATTTGAGAGAAACATTTATAAAAAGATATATTGAAAGAAAAATAATTCCAGAAAGTAAAATTTAAAGGAACCAATGGGATGTTGAATAGATTCAGACAGAAGAAGTAAATCCAAAGACTCCTTTACATACCTCTTGATACAAGAGTAGACAAATTTATGATTATTTATGAGGAAAGATAGAGTTTGCGCATTGAGCAAACGTAATGTATATTCTTATGTTTCTTTGGGGTTGGAAACTTAACATCAGAAGGAGGTAAAATTCAATCCTTGACATTAGGAGGTTTTCTTAGGATAAGGAGAAGGGACTATGGGTATGTTCCGCAAAATGGTATAACCCGGATGGTGTCTTAGGCTTGTTGTGTCTGGCAACAAATGCAGGGCCTTGATTGTTCATAGGCTGAAACCATATCAATTGACCTTCAGTTTGGCTTCTGCAGACGAAGCTAGTGAGTTTGTTAATGAGTTCTAAAAAGACACTAGAGCGTATTATGCTTAGCGAAATAAGTCAACTGGAGAAAGACAACTATCACATGATCTCCCTGATATGAGGAAGTGGAGATGCAATGGGGGTGGGAGTTAAGGTGGTAGGAAAAGAAAAAATGAAACAAGATGGGATCGGGAG
>ML099925.1:0-19353 GCA_003697995.1 Taxidea taxus jeffersonii | reverse complement strand
GGGGTGGGAAGAAGGTGGTGGGGTTACATTATATGTTTAAATAAAGCTTAAATTTAAAAAAAAGACACAATAGCTGATTAGGGGTAAACCGTTGTCTGAAAACACATTTTTAACTTTTTATTAGTTTTTATTTCATTAAGCTTGTGGGCCACCATTTTAATTCTCCCCTGAGGTATGATCATTCCTCACTCTTCATGAATTTAAATGATGACCACTCTGGCTACTTCCTTATCACTTCAGGTGTGGTAGATTTTACATATAGAGCAGTTTCTTCAGATTTCAGTTGTAATCCAGAAGCACATGAAGTTTGCAACTTTCCACCCTGCCCATTTTTGTAAAACTGCGGTCATCTTGGACCTTTTAAACACAAATTTTAAACTCAACCAAACTGTGATAAGTTGAATGGTTACTATTTATACTGTGGTATGTTTTTGATTATAGAAGACAATGCTTTCTTTTCCAGTCATCTTTGAGAATAAAGGAAAAAAAAATCTTCAGATGCAATGGTTTTGTGTAGCATCTTGTCTATCATGTTTTGTAAATACTGGAGAAGTTTTGACCAATTTGACTTAAAGACGGAATGTAACTTTGCTTACAAAAATTTCTATTAAACTCCTGCTTAAGGTGTTCTAATTTTCTGTGAGCACACTAAAAGTGAAAAATAAATGTGAATAAAATGTAAAAAAAATTTCAGTTGTAACATGCTTATGTGCACGGTGAAGCAGAAACTTTTAATTTATATGTCACAGCAGTAAGGGAAATAGAAGCAACATGGAATAAGACATGTTAAGTTTTTTCCTGTTATAATTTCCCATTCATTCCATTTCTATATAACATGGTTGGAAGTCAATCTTCTGTAACTGTTTTAAGCTGAATTAGGACACAATAGGGGCTATAGAATGGAAGAATTTGACATGGTACAAGATACAGCATTTGGTCCTTTGTGCTGCCAGAGATAGTTTCTTATCAAAGAAGTTGGATATTTTCATACATTCCTTGGTACGTCATGACATCATTAATTTTATCCCCAAGTATATTTTAAGGAAAAGTGACAGTAGAGTTATCCCCTCTAAAGCTGATCTGATATCCATGGGTCTCCAAGAGAATAGATCAGTAAATTAGTTCTGGTCACCCTGGGAAGGAGGAGTGGTGGTGAAGGACTTCTTGTAGCCAAGTGGCTTGTGGCCTGATTTCATCAGTGTGGATTGCTATTTCCCTCCCAGAAGGAGTTAATATAGGCTCAGCAAGGGATGTCAGCCATCACATAGACTCTGCCTTAGTTAGCAAACAATCAGGTAATCAATAAGAGGCATTTTGATGGAAACAAAAGTAAAACAGAAGTTAATGTTTGGAGCAAATTATAAACCCAGTGCCTAATTTCCTCATGCTGCCAGTGAGAAGATTTTAGATGTGAGGCTTGAAGCAGCCTCAGGTGGAGGGAGAAGCAGGCAGTGGCAATCTGATGGATTTTTCGGGTTTGTAGTTCAAATGTTTCTGGTGATTCTTTTGAGTGACCCATTGAGTAGCAGGCACAGAAATTGTCCATATATGAGGGGTTGTTGCAATTTCTCTGAAGGTCACCTCCAGCTGTCTCGCTTCAGTCTGCAGGGCTGGTAAGGCTGCTGGGGACTCTGTAAGCAAGGTATCAGATTGACATTTCCAAGGGACTCTACTGGCTCCATAAAGTCAACCTGAGTTCCATAAAACTGCCTTGTCGTATCTGAGTCTATGCATGCCTCTCAAATATGACATTCCAGTCAAAGCCTTGGTAATATAACCAATGTTTCCAATGGCGTCCTGTTATAAGGAGAACAGATTTTTATTGAACTTGTGTAAATAATTACAATTGCCATGAAAGAAAGAATACTCACTGAGAGTTTCTGAATTCTGGAGGGCTCAGGTAGGGAGAAAAGAAAAAGGCTTCAATTTGTTCATAAAGAAATATTTTATCAAAATTTGTGAGTCATACATCCCTTAAGAGAAAAAGTTTCCTTAAACCTTAAGAGCAGACATCAGAGAACCAGCAATATTTTCAAACAAGAGTCATAAAAACCTCATCTTCCTTAATTCATTTAGTTAGTTCCACGTTATTAATTTTTGTTCTGTTTGGATGCAGTTTTCCTATTAGTTTTGGAAATCCTTACTCAGTTTACTTTTGTGATCTCAAGGGGATAAGGAATCTGTATTTGTCAAAAGTCCTTCTCATGAGTCTCCTTGAAGCTGAAACATATTTTTCCAGAGCATCAGAACAATAACTGTAAATGACAAAAGACTCAAAAATGGACATGGTTTGATGAGACTGATGAGAGTTCATGACAATGCAGTTGACAAGGAAATGTGGTTATTTTGTGACACACAACATTCTAATAATTAGACGCTTAAGTGATGACATTATACCAGAACATATTAAAACCTTGGAAATTTTATATGGTTTTAGAACAGATATAGCATTTACCCACAACGATAACCTCAGAGAGTTTACTATCATTTGTTTGATGTTGCTTCCCATGTTACTTAACATATTAAATAAACAAGCCTAGTTATTCAAAAAGGCTTCATTTAGGGCTTGAATATCTAGGAAGTTGGATTTTTAAAAAGATTTTATTTATTCATTTGAGAGAGAGAGAGAGAGAGAGCATGAGCAGGGGAGAGAGGGAGAGGGGAAAGCAGACTCCCTGCTGAGCAGGGAGCCCAATGCAGGGCTGGATCCCAGGAGTCTGGGTTCATGACCTGAGCCAAAGGCAGACGCTTAACCATCTGAGACACCCAGATGCCCCTGGGAAGTTGGATTTTTAAAAAGCCTCAGAATGTTTTAAAGCATGTGCTTACATAGGATCATAGATTATCTTAGAACCTGATATTTACTTACCTGTTTAACAGAAGTTTCCATGAGATTTTATGGAATAGTTGTTACCAAAAATTAGCTCCTTTAATATTGAGAAAATTTAGTTGTATTAAGTAATTAAAGACCTGATAAAGCCAAATGCGGAAACCTCATTTTTCTGGGCAAATAGGGGATAAAACCTTGTTTATACTCTCTTCTTAATATCAGACCAATAATAAAAGAAAGACTTGTCCTTTTTTAACCCACGGAAAAGCCTAAATTTAATTTTATATTAGTGTGCTTTTAAAACTCACTTATTCTAATCTGATTTCAGTCCTGGACACACATAAAATTCTTTTCCAAAGATTCCTCTTCACAAAACTTTTGTAGTTTCTTTTAGATTTCATCCTAAACTTTCCCTCTTTAAATAACCAGTCTCATTTTAGGACAAAATTATTTTCTTTTCTGTCAACAAACTGTATTCTCATTCCTTATCCCTTTCTTACATATCTCCTTCATTCCTACATACAAAGTTGCTTTCTTTATCATTTTCCAGCAGTCTCAATCATATTTATCAGAATTTTAATTCTTAGGAATCTTAGTCTCCTGTGAAAAATAACTAAAAACAAATTGTGAATTACTCCACTAGAATTCTTTAGATTGGAAAAATTGTGAATATATTTCATAATGTCTCGAAATGTCTTTATTTTCATAGAAGAGTCTTCCAATAAGGCACAAAGCATGTTTGCCAACAGACCCAAGTATCTAGTTCCTCTGCAATAGGAAGACAAAAGCAAAATAAGTCAGTCAGAGAAAGACAAATACCACATGAGTTCACTCATATTGTGGAATTTTAAGAAACAAAACAAATGAGCAAAGTTAAAAAGAGAGAGAGACCGGCAAACCAAGAAAAAGACTCCTAACTATAGCGAACAAACTGATGGTTACCAGAGGAGAGGTTGTTCAGGGAGGAGGGCTAAATACATGATGGGGATTAGGGGTGCCTGGGTGGCTCAGTGGGTTAAGCCTCTGCCTTCGGCTCAGGTCATGATCTCAGGGTCCTGGGATCCAGCCTCACATCCGGCTCTCTGCTAAGCAGAGAGCCTGCTTCCCCCTCTCCCTCTGCCTGCTTCTATGCCTACTTGTGATCTCTCTCTGTCAAATAAATAAATAAAATCTTTTGAAAAAAAGGAGTGCACTTGTGATGAGCACTGGCTGTTATAAGGAAGTGTAGAATCACTATATTGTACACCTGAGGCTAATACTAACTGCATGTTAACTGCTATTCAAGTCAAAACTAGTATTTTTTTTAACTGGGAAAAGACTTAGATATCCAATGATTTAATTTCAAGTTTTAGGTTACCAGTGACTTTTAGAAGCTCTTTAAATGTTCATCTATAAATGTTTTTACTTATTTAACTTATTTGTCTTTAATTTATTATTACATTATTTTTCCTTTATTACCCATAAAAATTTCATGAGACAGACAAAATTAACCATTATCTTTAAAAAAATTTTTTAATTAAAAAAAGTTTTTTTTTAGAGAGGGAGGTAGGGGAGGCAGAGGGAGAGAGAATCTTAAGCAGGCTCCATGCCCAGTGTGGAGCCTGACACGGGATTCAGTCTCACCCTGAAATCATTATCTGACCCAAAATCAAAAGTCGGGCACTTAGCCAACTGTACCCAGGTGCCTGTCAACCATTATTTTAAGTCCCCTCTGCTGGTAGGTTGCAACAGAGATAACATGAACTTAACTGACAAATTCAGGTAGAACAGAAGTTGGCTATCTGTACTATATTTGGACTTGATATCACTAAAGAGAAGTTTATTTTAATCACATTGACAACCTTCAATTAACTTTAGCATCAAATATGTTGCACCTGTATCCACTAAAAAAAAAAAAATCAACCTGTTCCCCACTTGTCAATTTTATATGGGGCTCCTGTGGGGAGGTCTAAAGAGAAGGGTTCAGGTCCAGGGGAGATATTGGGCTCCTTCACGTTGATTTGGGAGGTGCTTCCATTTGAGGCTCATAAGGAGGTGGCCCAATAGCTTGGGGTGCTTTTTGCTCCTTGATAGTGAGGGTTGGGGGAGCAAGAGCTGATGACCCTAGAGGCACCAAAAATGACATATGAGCTGGCTGTGGGAACAGCCCAGGTGGTGGTGCAGGAAGAGTTGGAGGCAGAGGCAAAGGGGGCAGGGTGCCCCAGGCAAGGCTGGCGGCAGATTTAAAATTATGGACTCACCATTTTTTTAAAAATCTCCGTCTCCTGTCTGGTTGCCTTTGAGCCTCCTGGAAGAGGCTGAGGAGCAGGCAATGAGTTGGGCACCATTTGTGATGTTGGTGCACGGAGAGCAGGGGCTGGATTTGGGATTTCTAATGTCTGCCTGCCTTCCTCCTCTTCTTCCTCATTATTCTGACCATTGGAAAGGGGACCAAGTGCCTTAATGATTGTGTTCATCTTCATCTCTTTGGGCCATTGAGCAGGGCCCTTCCTGTGATGCATCTTTAGTGTGGAGTACCATAAAAGTCTGAATGTAGGGAACGTTATCTCAGAACACGTGAACTTGAAAAACATTTGGATTAGCTTTTATCCTTTTGAGTTTTAGAATGCCCACTTTTACAAGCACTTGCCTTTAAACTGATTGAATGGAGCTCTTTTACAAATTAATTTTAGCAATACCATCTGGAGGTAGAGAAAATATCTCATGTTTATAACACAGAAGGACACATACACACAGGATGGAAACAAAATTTAGTCTATGTCTCATTAATATTTGTGGAGGGGGCCCTAAAGCCCCAATTTCCAAGTATCCCCCTTTTATTGACACAAATCAATTGTAAGACAGCATTATAATTTACGGATCCATTAATTGGTTATTTTCCATTTCCAGTTAGAACACGGCCGGTTTTGTGCAAAGATACCAAAAGCTGCAGCAGCAAGAAACAAGACGAAGTCAGAGTGGCTCTGTGATCATAGGTTCCTTGCCAAAAGCCAGGGGCTTCATTGACTGAGCTGGATGGCTTGCTAGTATCCTGTTACTTAATCTTGTAGCTAGCGTTCTCTAGTTGTGTGCGCAAGAAATGAATTCATACATGTCAAAAGAACCCATTTGGGCCATCTGAGACTCGAGGCTATCCTGAACTTTTCCCATTTAAGTGGGTACTTGCAAGTCTAGGCCCCTATGTGCTATACACACAGCCTCCCAGGGTTTCCTGTGGGTGGCTGTTGGTATTCCTGGGGTTGTTCCATTCTTTGAAGCGCAGGTTTCTTTTAGTTTCTTTTAGTTTCAGTTTTATTTTTAGAGTAAGGCTTGAATAAGGTCCTAGGATGTTAATTTTGGTGGATCAAGAGGGTGCTGCTTGGGAGTATCACTGCCAAATGGCCGTGATACAGTCTCGTATGTGTCTTGGTTTCTCCCAGTGGGGTCTCAGAGCACTGAGGGTGCTAGGAGCACTCACAGGGATGGTCAATGCTTATGTGTGCGTCCCTGGAGGAGACAGTTGTTCATCACCTCATGAGATGGGAAATTCCTGTGGGACCCCTACAGGGCTTGAGGAATATCATCAGACACTTCCGCTAGCCTTCCAGTCACCTGAGAGAGCCATTTGGCCAGAAGGAGCAAGTGTCCCTTCTCTTTGGAGCTGAGTTGACTCAGCCTCTCATATTTCTAGCCAAGAAATTCATTCAAGCCCTATATTAATAACTTCAATTAATAACTTCAATTCAGTAATGCCAAATTACAACAACTGGTTCATCAACAACCCCCCCCCCCCGGCCATGTTATTCCCACTGGTAACCTTTAACATCCTGAATGCAAGTCAGGACTATCAACTCAAACCGAGGAGGTCCCAGTATCAGGAGAATTCACCAGATACACCGGTCAGGTGCTGAGAAGCCAGAGGGGCACAAAGTGCCCATGCTGATATTGAGGGCTGAGTTTCAAAGGACCTCCAGGTGTTCTCAGGCAAGTTGCTCTGCTATCCTGCTGAGTACACCAAGAACTGTCAACAAAAAAATGAACAAGCCTTGTACAATTTCTGCTAAAAGAAATAGAGGAAGAGAATTTTTTTGGAGCCCAAGTGAGGACAGGTGCATGGGAAACACAATCTCCACAAAGAACACATTGCTCCAAAGAAGGAATCTTTAATACAGGTTTTTATTTATTTATTTATTTTGTTACCAAAAAATAGGTCACAAATCATCATGAAAAAGGGCATTTCAGAAAGTTGCAAACTTCATCTTATGCTTTTAGTATGTGCCAGGTTACAGGCTTCAGATTATGGGAATGGAATTTAGGGAGATTTTTACTCTTTAACTTGCAATGTTTCTTTTAGGTTCTTTGTTAATGAAGCAGATGTACAGCGTGTGCTGGGGGCAGAAATAGAGTCCATGCTTTGAAGTTTGGTGGAGTCATTCTGACCTTGGTAATTTTAGAGCTTCCAGGGAGCCCAGGAGCATCGCTCACAAACTTTAAAAGTGGAAAAAACCTTTAGCAACCTGGTAGGTGGGTGTGATGTATGCTCAGCTTTCATAAAATCTCTCCTTAGTCCTGGACTAAGGCTAAAAGTGTCTATGCAGCCTACCTCCTGCAGGTGGCTCTGTGTTTGTGCTGGGGGCCAGGGGAGGAAAAACAGCACCTGCTAGGTCCCTTGTTTTAAAGAAGTGCCTCAACATGTTCCAAAAGCTGTATTAACAGATCTGTCTACCATTTTCCCCCCAACAGCATTGTGCAAACTGCCATTTTTATGTGGCCTTTCCTTGGGATACTGTCTTTCTAAGGGCGGTGATCCGGCTGTCACTTGCCCTTCTTGCTCATCCAGTGATGAATCTGCTAGCTTTTAAATCTCCAGGCTCCAAATATAACTGGTTTTATTAACTCACTGAATTCAGCCCCTCTGTTTTTTATTTGTTTTTTTAAAGATTTTAATTATTTGACAGACAGAGATCACAAGTAGGCCAAGAGGCAGGCAGGTAGAGAGGAGGAAGCAGGCTCCCTGCTGAGCAGAGAGCCTGATGTGGGGCTTGATCCCAGGACCCTGGGACAATGACCTGAGCCGAAGGCAGAGGTTTTAACCCACTGAGCCAACCAGGCACCTCAGCCCCTCTAGTTTTTAAAGCCAATGTTATGGAGATTAGTCTTCCTTATATGAACTCCCTGGTATGAGTGCCTGTTTCTCTCCCTCTCCTTGCACAGCTCCACTTCTCCTGTGTTCACCTTCCCTCCACCATACTGACCTTCCTAACCTTTCAGATGCAGCTTCTTCTCTGTATTTAGTTGTGGAGTTTGTTTTGCAAATGTTCTGATCACTCTCTGATTTATTGACTTGGATGTAGATGATATCTAGTTATAAACATGAGATGGGGTAAGCTCAGGGTACTCCTACTCCGCCATCTTCTCCAACTCCTTCCAATCATGCTCAACAAAAGCATTTCTAAGAGGGAAGCTTATAGCAATAAATGCCTAAGAAAAAGGAAAGATCTTAAATAAACAACCTAACGTTATACCTCAAAGAATTAGAAAAAGAACAAACTAAACCCAAAGTTAGCAGAAGGAAGGGAAAAAAGATTCAAACAGAAATAAATGAAATAGAGACTAGAAAAAGACAAGAGATTAAAAAAGAAGAGTTGTCTTTTTGAAAAAAAATTGACAAACTCTTAGCTAGACTAACCCCCAAAAAGAGAGGATTCAAATAAACAAAATTATAATGGACATTAGAACCACAGAAATACAAAGAATGATAAGGGGCTACTATGAACAATTATACACCAACAAATTGAATAATTTAGAAGCTATGGATAAATTCCTATGAAACTACAATATACCAAGTACAAATCATGAAGAAATAAAAAACCTCAACAGTTCAATAATGACTAAAGAGATTGAAGCAAAACTCTAAACTTTTCCAACAAAGAAAAGCCCAGGACCAGAGGGTTTCACTGGTGAATTCAACCAAACATTTATTTTTTTGGATTGAAAAGAAAGCTTGTGTTTATTTTTTTATAATACAAGAAATGCTTATTTTTTATTATGTTATGTTAGTCACCATACAGTACTTCATTAGTTTTTGATGTAGTGTTCCGTGATTCATTGTTTGCATGTAAGTCAAGCAGAGAAAGACAATTATCATATTGTTTCCCTTCTATGTGGCACATAAGGAATAGCATTAAGAAAAGGAAGGGAAAAATGAAGGGAGGAAATCAGAGCAGGAGACGAACCATGAGAGACTGTGGACTCTGAGAAACAATCTGAGGGTTTTGGAGGGGAAGGGATGGGGGTTAGATGAGCCTGGTGATGGGTATTAAGGAGGGCATGTATTGCATGGAGCACGGGGTGTGGTGCATAAACAATGAATCTTGGAACACTGAAAAAATTAAATTAAATTTAAAAAAAACACCACAAGAGATAACAAGTGTTGGCAAGGATGTGAAGACAGGGGAACACTTGTACACTGGTGGTGGGAATATAAATTGGTATAATCACCATGGAAAACAGTATGGTGTTTTCTCAAGAAATTAGAAATATAGCTAACATATGATCCAGAAATACCACTTCTTGGTATATACCTAAAGGAAATGAAATCACTATCTCAAATAGATATCTGCATCCCCATGTTCATTGCAGCATTACTCAAAATTGCCAAGACATGAAAATGCCTGTGTGTGTGTCTGTGTGTGTGTGTGTGTGTGTGTGAATATTACTCAACTATAAAAAAGAAGAAATCCTGCCATTAGCAGCAATATGTATAGACCTTGAGGGCATTATACTAAGTGAATAGGTCAGGCTGATAAAGACAAATACTATACAATCTTATTCATATGTGGAATGTAAGAAACAAACAAACATATTTATAGAAACAGAGAACACAGTGGTAGTTGCTGGGGCTTGGGGTGGGGGAAATGGGTACATGTTAGTCAAAGGGTACAAACTTTCAGTTATCAGATGAATAAGTCTGAGGATGTAATATTCAGTGTGGTGACCATAGTTAACAATATTGTATTATAGACTTAAAAGTTGCTAATTGCATGGAGCACAGGGTATTATACGTAAACAATGAATCATGGAACTCTACATCAAAAACTAATGATGTATTGTATGGTGACTAACATAACACAATAAAAAAATGTTGCGAAGAGAGTAGAGCTTAAATGTTCTCACCACACATAAAAATGCAATTATGTGGTAAGATGGATATGATAACTTTTCTTATCATGGTAATCATTTTGTAATATATGTGTGAGTCCAACCATCACATTGTTCACCTTAAATTTACACAATGTTATGTGTCCGTTATATCTCAATAAAGCTGGAAAAATAAAATAAAACCAGAAAAAAAGAGCAAACAATGATAACAATGAATTGTAACTAATTGACTAAAATAAGAATCTATGAATCTGAATTTCCCTGATGGCTAATGATGATGAACATTTTTTCATGTGTCTGATAGCCATAAGTATGTCTTCATTGGAGAAGTGTCTGTTCATGAACATCTTCTGCATTTTTTGACGTGATTATCTGTTTTTTGGGTATTGAGTTTGAGAAGTTCTTTATAGACATTAGATATCAGCCTTTTGTCTATAGTGTCATTTGCGAATATTCCATGGGTTGCCTCTTTGTCTTGTTGACTGTTTCCCTTGCTGTGCAGAAGCTTTTTATCTTGATGAAGTGCCAAAAGTTCATTTTCACTTTTGTTTCCTTTGCCCTTGGAGACGTGCCTTAAAAGAAGTTGTCTGTGGCCGATGTTGAAGAGGTTACTGCCTATGTTTCCCTCTGATTTTGATGTATTTCTGTCTCATGTTGAGGTCTTTCATCCATTTTGAGTTTATCTTTGTGATTAGTGTAAGAGAGTGGTCGAATTTGTGCTATAAATGTATAAATGAAAAGGAGCACTAAAATTACTCCGTGAAAGTTTTATGATCAGTGGGATAGATATTTACATATTCTCAAAATATCTCCTCACAGAATCATTAATAATTGCAATAGAAAATAATAAATTTACATTGGTGTTTCTGTCAAATATGCCTAACCTCAAATGAGTCATGAGAAAACTGTCAGACGATCCCATCATGAGAGGCACTCTACAAAATAATTAGCCCAGAGTTTTGAAAAATGTTAAGGTGTAGAAGATAAGGAAAGCTTAAGAAACTAGTCCAAAGTAGAGGAGTCTATAAGTGACGTGACAATTAAGTACCATGCATTATCTTGAAATGGATCTTTGATCAGGAAAAAAAAGATATAAAAAGTATTGGGAAAATTGGTGATATTTATGTAAAATCTATAATATCTTCATCTATGTGAATGTCCTTATTTTGATAACGATATTTTTCGTGGGAATGAATAATGAATATTTAGGCACAAAAGGACATGAAATCTGCAACTAATGATTCAGAGAAAATAGGTGTGTGTGTGTGAGAGAGAGAGAGAGAGAGAATGATAAAGCAAAGGTGGTAAAATGTTAACAACTGAGAAATTTGAATAAAGCAATAGAGGGTAAATGGGGATTCCTTTACTATAATTGCAGCATTTCTATAAATTTGAAATTACCTTGACATAAAAAAATTCCAAAAATTGTGTCCAATCTTGCATCATAAGCTGCCTAGATGGGAACATATGTGTGCAACCTCCCATCACACATCCACTCTAGAGGTAGTTTCACATAATGTAAATGCTTGAACTATCTGTTCGAACTTGGAAGCTTCACACTGCTAGTAAAAGGTGGGACTGGAATTTAAACCCAGTTGGCCTGACCCTATGCCCACATTTTTTAACTTACTCACATTAATCAGATTAAACTCATAGTTTTAAAGGGGAATGAGCTGGGTAAGCCAATATTCTCTGAACTGCTATTGGGGCCAGTGATGAAGCCTGTTCCTTGAATATGCCATGCTTTCTGGTCCCCAGGACCTCAAGCATGCAGTTCTTCTGCTTTGAAAACTGTTCCTACTTCCCACTGGCTTAACTCATACTTGTCCTTCACATCTGAACATACAGGTCACTTGAGGAGAATATACCCCCTAAACAGCCCACTGTTCCAGAGTGAGGGAGAGTTTTGCCTGTCACACAGTGCTCTAGTCAAAGTTGAAGATTCTTTATTTGTTGTCTGCAGGTGACTGAATCCCCTAAAAGCAGGGTCTGTTTCTACCTTGTTCAACCATGAAGCCCCAAATCCCTACTGCACAGTGATTCAAGGTCCACACCTGAGGTCCACACATCTGAGAGGTCAAATTCGGTAGTTAGGATAGGAGGACTAGGATATATATAGGAGAAATCCATCAACATTCTTGTCCTACTCATCTAGGTCAGGTTAAAACATGGATGAAAAGTTAAAGCAAAAGAATTTACTTTTTCCTGGAATGGAAAATAATGGAGGATAAGATTTATTATCCTGAATGAATCAAGATCACATTCAGGATTAAGAAAGGGTAAGTTTGATCCGAATTTGGGAGCAAGTTTATGGAAAATTTTACCTCAATCTCCAAAAAATATGTTCAAGGGTAAACAATGCTTTTTTGTTAGATTATGCTGTGCCTAGACATGATGCCTGAAACTGTTACTATTGATGAAAGTATCATAACTAAGAAATCAACCAGACGCCAAAGAATTTCTTCCTGTACCATCTGAAGACACGACTCAGATGCCTCTGACTTCTGATGCTGCTCCCTTAAACTCTTCTGTGCATTTTAGGGTCTACAAAAGATCCATTAGTTACACAGAGCTGTGCCTGTTCCTACAAAGTCCGCTGGAGGGCACAATCGCATCGCTGTTGCCAGCTACTACAAAATGAATTGTTAGGGCTAATAATTTACAGCTAATTTTTATAAACCACCTAAGGAAGAAACCATATTTATTCCTTAGAGAGAGGACAAGAAAGAGATGATTAAATGACAATCTTACTCTCTGTCCCTATCCCCCAGGGGTTTTGGTTTGCTGCTTCTCCATATTGATGATGGTGTATACAAAAAACATTTTTTAATTGAACAAAAATAAATTTATTTATTTATTTATTTATTTATTATGTTATGTTAGTCGCCATATAACACATCATTAGTTTTTGATTTAGCGTACCCTGAATCATTGTTTACATATAACAACTAGTGTTCCATGCAATCCATGCCCTTCTTAATACCCATCACCAGGGTCACCCATCCCCCCCCCCCCCTCCTTTCTAAAACCCTCAGTTTGTTTCCTGGAGTCCATAGTCTCTCTTGGCTCATCTCCCCCTCTGGTTTCCCCCGCTTCAGTTTTCCTTTCCTTCCCTATTGTCTTCCATGCTATTGCTTATCTTCTCCATATGAGTAAAACCATATGATAATTGTCTTTCTCTGCTTGATTTATTTCACTTAGCATAATTCATTCCAGTTCTGTCCATGTATTCTGGGTATTCATCCTTTGAATGGCAGTGGTCTGTTTGGGTCCCCATGTATTCCTTCTTAGGGAAAGCATGAGGAGTAGGGTTGGGTTATAAGGCTTCATTCTGACAGGATACCAGTTTGTAACCAGGGCTCAGAATTTGTCTATGACAAGACCTCAAAACTCCTGTTTTCCAAAGAAAAGCCAGGTCTGTCTGTTGTTCTTCCTGCCCATAAGTCATTAAAGATGCTACATACAATATAGTAGTTGATCAGAAGACAACTTCCAGGAAAACACAGCTGCAAGTCTCTTTGGTATTTCATGGGCCTTTGCTGCTGGAGAACCCTTAGAGGTGAAAGCTCTGAAGCAGGCTTCCCCTACCTTTCTCAGAGAATTGTTGTTTCTGGAGAACTCTACCCTACGTAGAGTTCTGGAGAACTCTGCCCTATGTAGTGTGTGAGGACAAAAAGAGGAGCTGCTACTTTTCAGCCTTTCCACTAAGCAAGGAATCCCTATGTATGGGCCTCTGATGCAATTGTCCCTTTCCAATATGCCTGATGTGATTACACATAAACATCATTCTACTTTGCAATAGGCAGTATAATTCTGTATGCTTTATTTTTCTTCACTTTTAGTTGGGAAAGTCACTCAGCCTTTTTAAATTAGTTTTCTCATGTGTTTACTGGGTAGAAATGCCACATATCTTACTGAATCTTTATGTGGATTTGACACAGTACATACACATTTATATTATTCTTTCTTTTCTTCTAACACTATCTTTCAAGTGCCAACTATGTGCAAGGTATTGTTCTATGCACTTGAGATACAGCAGAAAATAAGCAAGACCCATGTTTTGTGCTTATATAGCATACATTCTAAGGGACAGGGAGAATGATGTGACACAATAAATGAATATTTCTAGGATTGATACATGTTGTGCAAAAAGTGAAGTCAGATAAAGGATGGAGTGTGAGGAGGCATGGAAGGAGCTGCTGGAGATAAGATGCTCTTGAAAGACCGGACAAAGTGAGTCACACTGAATGATACAGATCCAACTATGTGAAAATCTTAGATCTGTTTCAGCAGGTGCAATGCCCTGAAGTGATATGGTTGATATATTTTTGAATCTAAAAGAGTTTCAGGGTAGCTGGAGAATGTTGGGTGAGAGGAAGAGTTGTAGGAGATGAAGTGAAAAAAGTTGTCTCATCCTTTTTTATGGCTAATGTTCCATCATGTGAGGGGTGTGTGTGTGGGTGTGTGTGTGTGCGCGCGCGCCACATCTTCCTTATCCATTTGTCTATTGATAGACACTTAGGTTGCTTCCAATCTTGGCTATTGTAAATAATGCTGAAATAAATGTAAGGGTCCTTATATTTTTTGAATTAACATTTTTGTATACTTGGGCTAAATACCCTGTGGTAGAATTACTGGATCATATGGTATTTCTTTTTTTTTTTTTTAATTTTTAAATTTTTTTATTTTTTTAAGATTTTTATTTATTTATTTGTTAGAGAGAGCGAGCGAGCGAGCACAGGCAGACAGAGTGGCAGGCAGAGGCAGAGGGAGAAGCAGGCTCCCTGCCAGGCAAGGAGCCCGATGTGGGACTCAGTCCCAGGACGCTGGGATCATGACCTGAGCCGAAGGCAGCTGCTCAACCAACTGAGCCACCCAGGTGTCCCTGGATCATATGGTATTTCTATTTTTTAATTTTTTAATGTTTCTAGTTTTTACTAAATTCTAGTTGGTTAACATATAGCATATTATTAGTTTCAGGAGTAGAATTTAGTGATTCATCACCTACATGTAACACTCAGTGCTCATCACAACAAGTGTCCTCTTTAATACCTATCATCCAATTAGCCATGCCCCCCAAGCACCTTCCCTCCAACACCCCTCAGTCTGTTCTCTATAGTTAAGAATTTCTTTTATGGTTTGCCTCCCTTTCTTTTTTTTTTCTTTCTCTTATGTTCATCTGTTTTGTTTCTTAAATTCCACATATGAGTGAAATCATATGATATTTGCCCTTCTCTAACTGACTTATTTGCTTGGGGTAATACACTCTAGCCCCATCTACTTCATTGTAAATCCAAGGTTTCATTTTTGATGGCTTAGTAATATTCCATTATATACACATATGTACCACATCTTTACCAATTCATCATTTGATGGACATTTGGGCTATTTCCATAATTTGACTATTCTTGATAATGCTGCTATAAACATCAGGGTGCTTGTGACCCTTCAAATCAATATTTTTATATCCTTTGTGTAAATACCTGGTAGTACAATTGCTGGGTTGTAGGGTAGGTCTGTTTTTAACTTTTGGAGGAAGCTCCAAACTATTTTCCAGAGCAGCTGCACCAATTTGCATTCCCATCAACAGTGCAAGAGGGTTCCCTTTCTCTGCATCCTTGCCAACACCTGTTTTTTCCTGTGTTGTTAATTTTAGCCATTCTGACAGGTGTGAGGTGATATCTTATTGTAGTTTTGATTTGTATTTCCCCGATGATAAATGATGCTTAGCATCTTTTCATGTGTCTGTTGGTCATCTGTATGTCTTCTTTGAAGAAATGTCTACTCACTACTTCTCCCTATTTTTTAACTGGATTATTTATTTTTTGAGTGTTCAGTTTTATAAGTATGTTGTATATTTTTTATACTAACCTTTTATCAGATATGTCATTCACAGGTATCAACCATAGGTTGCCTCTTAGCTTTGTTGACTGTTTCCTTCACTGTGCAGAAGCTTTTTATTTTTATGAAGTCCCAATAGTTTAATTTTGCTTTTGTTTCCCTTGCCTCAAGAGATATATCTAGGGGCACCTGGGTGGCTCAGTGGGTTAAAGCCTCTGCCTTCAGCTCAGGTCATGATCTCAGGGTCCTGGGATCGAGCCCCACATCCGGCTCTCTGCTCAGCAGGGAGCCTGCTTCCTCCTCTCTCTCTGCTTGCCTCTCTGCCTACTTGTGATCTCTGTCTGTCAAATAAATAGATAAAATCTTTAAAAAAAAAAGATATATCTAAAAAGAACTTGCTATGGCCGATGTCAAAGAGGTTACTGCCTGAGTTCTCCTGTTGGGCTTTTATGTCTTCAGGTCTCACATTTAGGCCTTTAATCTATTTTGAATTTATTTTTGTGTATGGTGTAAGAAAGTGATCTAGTGTCATTCTTCTGCATGGCGCTGTCCAGTTTCACCAAAAACATTTGTTGAAGACACTCTCTTTTTTACATTGGGTATTCTTTCCTACTTCATCCAAAATTAATTGACCATATAATTGTGGGTTCATTTGTGGGTTTTTAATTCTGTTCCATTGATGTATGTGTCTATTTTTGTGCCAGTACCATACTGGTTTGATCACTACAGCTTTGTAATATAACTTTAAGTCCAGCATTATGATGCTTCCAGCTTTGCTTTCTTTTTAAAAAGTTTTTATTTTATTTATTTACTTGAGAGAGCGAGAGAGAACATGACCAGGGGAGGGGCAGAGGGAAAGGGACAAGCAGACTTCCGTTGAACAGGGAGCCCAATGTGGGGCCCAGTTTTAGGACTCTGGGATTATGATCTGAGCCAAAGGCAGACACTTAACCAACTGAGTCACCCAGGCACCCCCAGCTTTGCTTTTTCCTTTTCAAGGTTGCTTTCACTATTTAGGGTCTTTTGTAGTTTCACATATATTTTAAAATTGTTCTATTTCTGTGAAAAATGCTGTTGGTATTTTGGTAAAGATTGCATTAAATGTGTAGATTATAGATATTTTAACATTTGTTCTTCCAATCCATGAGAATGGAATGTGTTTCTCTTTCTTGTGTCCTCTTCAATGTCTTTCATCAGTGTTTTATAGTTTTCAGATTTTAGGTCTTCCACCTCTTTGATTAAGTTTATTCCTAGGTACCTTATGTTTTGTGTGTAATTATAAATGAGATTGATTCCTTAAATTCTCTTTCTGCTGTTTCATTGTTTATGTATAGAAGTGCGACAGATTCCTGTACATTGATTTTTTTATCCTGTGACTTCACTGAATTCATTTATTACTTCTAGCAGTTTTTGGAGCAGTTTTTTGGATTTTCTATGTATAGTATCATGTCATCTGAAATAGTGAAAATTTGATATTGTCCTTGCCAATTTGGATGCCCTTTATTTCTTTTTTTACCTGATTGCTGTAGCTAGTACTTCCAGTACCTTGTTAAATAAAAGTGGTGAGAGTGGACATCCCTGTCTTGTTTCTGGTCTTAGAGGAAAAGCTCTCAGTCTTTCCCCTTAGAGGATGATATTATTATAGGTTTATTGGGTTTTTGTCTCACACAATTGAAGAATGAGTCTCTCAAACACAAAAGGTGAAGTGAAGTGAAAGTTTATTAAGTGAAGGTGAAAACAGAGAGGAAAGAAAAAAGCTCTCTAGAGTGAGAGGATTCCTATTGGATGTTACTGGCAGTCTTTTTTTTTTTTTTTAAGCCATGGATCTTATATCTTCTTGACATCTCTACCACATTTAGTTGTGGGTTTTTTTGAAGTTTAGTAACTTCAGTGGTCCAACAGTAACTCATAGAGATAACTTGTCTCAGACATTTAAGACAATAAGATAGTCTCATTGGTCTCACTATATTTCCTTATCTCTGGTTTTGTACACCTTAGCATTTCTCCATGTCTGGAATTTCTGTGAGCCTGAGTATGTAGCTTCTATGTGAGCCTAGTCACATAGCCCCCTACCTATCTCTCTCTACCTAGCCTTGCCTGTCCCTTACTCACTATTAGCTGTGAGTATTTCATATACGTCCTTTATGTTGTTGAGGTATGTTCCCTCTAAACCTATTTTTTTTCAGGGTTTTTATCATGAACTGCTGTTGTACTTTGTCAAATGTTTTTTCTGCATCTACTGAAATTGTCATGTGATTCTTATCTTTTCTCTTATAAATGTGATGTATGTATCGTTTTGACTGATTTGTGAATATTTTTTTAAAGATTTTATTTATTTGACAGAGAGAGATCACAAGTAGGCAGAGACAGAGGAAGGGAAGCAGGCTCCCTGCTGAGCAGAAAGCCCGATGCAGGGCTCGATCCCAGGACCCTGGGACCATGACCTGAGCTGAAGGCAGAGGCTTTAACCCACTGAGCCACCCAGGCGCCCCTGATTTGTGAATATTGACACACACTTGCAACTTAAGAATAAATCCCACTTGATTTTTTTAATGTATTGTTGGATTCAGTTTGCTAGTATTTTATTGAGGATTTTTGCATCTATGTTCATCAGGGATATTGGCCTGTAGTTCTCTTTTAGTGAAGTCTTTATCTGGTTTTTGCGTCAAGGAAGTGCTGACCTCATAAAAGGAATTTGGAAATTTTCCTTTCTTTTTTATTTTTTTGGAGTAGTTTGAAAAGAATAAGTATTAACTCTTCTTTAAATGTTTGGTAGAATTGCACTGGGAAGCCTTCAGTTAGGTTGCTGACTTGAGATCTTTCTTCTTTTTCGATGTATGCTTTTATAACTATGAATTTCCCTCTTAGCATTGGTTTTGTTTTGACCTGTGTTTTGTATGTTGTGTTTTTGTTTTCATTTGTTTCAAGGTATTTTCTAATTTTCCTGTGATTTCTGATTTGGCACATTTTTGTTTAAATGTATATTATTTAACTTCCCCATATCTGTGAATATTCTTGTTTTCCTTCTGCTATTGATTTCTAGCTTCATTCCACCATGATTGGAAGAGATATTTTGTATGAGTTTGATCTTTTAAAATTTGTTAATACTTGCTTGTAGCCCAATATATAATCTATCCTGGAGAATGTTCAGCACTTTTTGTAGCCCAATATATAATCTATCCTAGAGAATGTTCCACGTGTACTTGATAATAATGTATAATCTGTTATTGGTGGTGGAGTGTTCTATATATGGCTGTGAGGTCCAGTTGGTCTATAGTGTTATACAGACCTGTTTCCTTACTGATACTTTTTCTGGTTAGAATGTCCATTATTGGAGGAGTCAAGATGGTGGAGAAGTAGCAGGCTGAGACGACATCAGGCAGCAGGAGATCAGCTAGATAGCTTACCAAACCATTCCAAACACCTACGAATACAAAAGGAGATCGAAGAGAAGAAGAGCAACAATCCTAGAAACAGAAAATCGACCACTTTCTGAAAGGTAGGACCAGCAGAGAAGTGAATCCAACGTGACGGGAAGATAG